>VDFB02154413.1:0-20917 GCA_007258455.2 Sequoia sempervirens | reverse complement strand
AGTAATAATATGGACCCAGGTGAACAACCACATGTTTTGCGCATTCTCACTCAGGTTGAAGAGATGCTAATTGCACATGTCAATCCAATATTACAAGTTACCCATGCTCATGGCGGACAATACAAATATAGTGGCCACACAATCAGCTTCCCACAAGATATCACAACAATAACTAAGTCTTTGCCACATAAAATCAAAGACTTGGACTTATTAATTGTCCGAAGAGCTCATACACATGGGAGGCATTACGATTGCTATGTTAGTAGAAGTCGCGTTCACAATGCATTGGCCTACAAAATACAATATGATCCATACTACCAAGATGTTCAGATCAATGCTGATGCATTGTCCCTACTCCCTGATTTTACTACAGACATTTCAGAAATGCTTCATATAATTCAAAGCGACAATGATGAACCCATAACAAAAGACAATGAAGCTACTAATAATGAAGATGATCTAGAAAGTGGAATGGAATATTCAACATCATTTGTGGTAAGCCTACCAAATAAATGTCGTGAGTTGCAAATCATTAAGGAATCTTTACAAATAGAAAATGAGAATGATACCATCATTCATTGGCCCAACATAAGTTCAAATCCCATAAATGAGTACACTACTAAGGAGCTTTTTGACATGGCATTCCCCACACTTTTTCCAAATGGAAATGCACTACCTATGCAACCTCGAGCTAGGGAAGTGCAACTACATGAGTATGCCTTGCATCTTATGCAATATCATGATAATAGATTTGGCCAACATCCACGGTTTAGATACTTCCTGCTAAATCTTATGATGAGACATCGTAGCCAAGCAACTGCATCAATATTCATCAAAAGAAAAGTCGAAGACAATATTCCTACAACTATTGAACATCTTCGTGCCCACCTCAAGAACCTACCGGATAAACAATTGGTTGAAGAATTGATGCATTTTGGCTCTGCCTTACGTGGGACACAGGCTTATTGGAACAAGTGTCGTGCTGATCTAACAAACATGATCAACCAAATAGGTTCCCCAACTTTGTTCTTCACATTGAGTGCAACAGACACTAAGTGGCCTACATTGCATAAGCTTTTCCCAACTGACAATACTTCCACAATTGCCTCCAACAAGCATCGTATAGACAATGTGATTAGAAACCCCCACACCACATCCCTTTATCTACATCACCGCTTCACAATCTTTCATGAAGAGGTCATTGAGAAACTCTTGCATGCAACAAATTATTGGTATAGGTATGAATGGCAGCATCGAGGCTCTGCACATGTGCATGGGTTCCTTTGGCTAAAGAATGCACCAAACATGGATACCCTCGACTGGGGAAACAG
Source organism: Sequoia sempervirens (assembly GCA_007258455.2). Lineage (NCBI taxonomy): Eukaryota > Viridiplantae > Streptophyta > Pinopsida > Cupressales > Cupressaceae > Sequoia > Sequoia sempervirens. The sequence continues at coordinate 19,586 of VDFB02154413.1, read as the reverse complement.
TTCACAAGTGGGTAAAGCAAAAGAATTCTTTGATAACTATGTGACTGCTTGGAACCCTCGCTCTAAATCTGAAATGATTAATATCATACATAGAACCCCAATGGATGATCCATGCCTGCTAAACACATCTGAAATATTCTCTATCAATCCATCCATCGATTATGAAGAGTTAGTTAACCGTGTACAAAGACACACTAAATGCACAAAGCAAACATGCCTACGCAGAAAAGGGCATCATGTTGAATGCAGATACAAAGCTCCATGGAAAGAATGCAAGGAATCCACTTTATCATGTGATGAATCTGGAAACAAATCTTACGAACCATCGAGAAATGATGATAGGTTAAACATTCATAACGCAGAGATGCTCTCTATATGGAGAGCTAATATAGATTGCCAACCCGTCATCTCATGCCTCCTTGTATTCAAATACATTGCCAAGCATGCATCTAAAGCCGAAAGAAAATCAGAAAGTTGTGTTGCTATGTTGGAAAGAATATCTTCAAATGAAAGATTGCAAGATCAAGCATTGAAAGCATATCAAAAGTTCATGGCCGAGATTGTTGCTGAACGAGATATAGGAGCCCAAGAAACATGCCATATGCTACAAAAATTACCCCTCGTTGTTTGCAATCGCAATTTTGTGTTGTTGAATGTAGGTCGAAAAGTGTTCCACCGTCTAAAAAAAACGAGCAATGGTGGTGAGATACTATCTAACTATATACAATCCTACATGAACCGACCATGTCACCTAGAAAATGTATCACTAATTGAATCAGCTAGGTCCTTCACATATGCTGCTTCTCGAAAAGGATGTAAATGGTTGAATAGAAAAGAACAAGCAATTGTGCAAGTGTTTCCGCGTTTCCATACCATTCCAAAAGAAGACTCGGAAAACTTTGAAACCTTCTGTTGGAGTGAGTTGCTTTTGTATAAACCTTTTCGACAAATAAATGAAGATATAGGCCTTACCAAAGAAGAAATCATCAACCATTGGAAGCAAATGAATGCACAAAAATACAATCCATGGCATGTTAATCGCACTGAACAAACTGAAGATGTTCTTGAAGATGAATAGTTTTCTGATGATAATATGGATCAACAAGAAACTATAGAAATGAACGAATGGGAGTTACTATCTCAATTGGGCATCACTAATAATCTAAACTTGAATGAACTTGATATGTTGGGTCGACGTGATTTTGATAACAATCACAATTGGGAAAATCATAATGTCCCTACAAATCTACATGATGTTGCCCTTCAATTTTTGCACACAAACAAGATGTCTCAACAAGATTTGCATTCCCCTTCAAATATGAACCACCACAACTATACATTATCACCCCAACAACAACTAGCACTGAATATAATAACAAACCACTCAATGGAGAAATGCTTCAACCAACCATTACATATGGTCATACAAGGAACTGCTAGCACTAGAAAATCCTATCTAATTCATTGCATAAGAAATGCACTGCAAACTTGCATACCAACAAGAGTAAACCCCCTCCTTGTTCTTGCTCCAACAAGAATTGCAGCATTTAACATACATGCCTCAACTATACATGTAGCCCTCAAGATTCCAATTAGAGAAATGAAACCATTGCAAGGACAAGCACTGACAACATTCCAGGAAGACATGAAAAATATACAATACATTCTCATTGACGAGATGAGCTTCATTGGGCCTAAACTTCTATTGAAAATTGATAGTAGGTTATGTGAAGCATTCCCCCATCAGCAACATACTTGCTTTGGTGGCATGTCTATAATTCTTGTAGGAGACCTTGAACAACTCCCACCTGTTATGGATAAGCCTATCTATGGATCACACACAACTGCAAGAAACCTATGTCACAAATTTAATACATTTATTACATTACAAACAATGTTTAGACAAGAAGGTGATGATCCAATTCAAATACAATTTCGTCAAATATTACAAAACATTCGCAATGCAGAACCGACAAAACAAGATTGGGACTTATTAATGACTCGCACCAACAAGCAACTAACAAAGACTGAACAAGAAGATTTCAACCAATCGATACACTTATTTGCTACAAATGAGCTGGTAACATTACACAACAAAAAAATGTTGAAACTACTTAATGTCCCCATTGCACTAAGTTGTGCGGAAAATACACAATCCAAGCTAGGTGTCGATCATAGTGACGAACAACTTCCCCAAGAGGTATTACTAAGCAAGTGTCAACATGTCATGCTTACAACAAACCTATGGACCCAAGCTGGACTAGTAAATGGATCACTTGGCCAAGTCAAAGATATTGTATATCTTGCTGGATCAAAACCACCTGCATTGCCTGCATATGTTACAGTCACATTCGATAACTACACTGGTCCACCGTGGGATGAAACAGACCCAAAAACTATACCAATACAGCCAGTGACACGTGGCAACCATAGACAGATACCACTAGCCATGGCATGGGCTATCACTATACACAAATCACAAGGCCTTACACTAAATAAAGCCACAATCAATATTGGTACAACTGAAAGACAAGGCCTTACATTTACAGCCATTTCCAGAGTCAAATCCATAAGTGGCCTTCGCATAGAGCCCACATTCTCTTTTGATCGCTACTCCAAAATGAAAAAAAAATCCATACAACATTATCAGGAAGAAAGAAGAAGCTCGCTTGCACTTGCTCTCACAACAACATGCTTAGGTATGTACAATTAATTATCTCAAAGTTATACATTTTTTATTGTCGTTTTTTTGAATAGAGTATCAATACTAAAACTAATCAATTACACATTTTGGCTTTTGCAGGTGGTCGATCACTACTGGAGAATCTTTAAAAAAGACATTGTCTTTCACTTCTTAGACATTGCATGTCTTTAAAAAAGACATATAGATGCTCTTATGTAAATTTGACTTGTGCAAACTTGCTACAAATTATTCAAAGGGATTTCCTTGTTTATAGAGAACAAACCCAACAAAAGATTGTACCTACTTTTCCTGTACAGTGCATTACTTTATACAAATATCTTTTACTACCACCACCTGCGTATTTAGACAATTCATTGTTGCTTCTTCTTTATTTTCCTATCGGCGTCTCCCTTGAACCCCCATTGGGTGCAAGTAAGGCAGTGATATTTTATCCGGCGCATCCATCATACCTCCATTAAGTATTCCTTAAAGGAAGATTCATCTATATCACAATTGAATTGATGTATTTCTCCAAAATATTTCAAGGTTTTTTTCATCATAACCATTGGAAGTATATCCTCCTATCATTATACTCCATAGATTTCCATTTCCATTAGAGACCTTGATGAGCACATTACTTAGCAAGCTTCATATTGATGCATTTGATAAAGACCTCTAAGAATTTTCTTCATGTTTGGGTGGATATTCATGCCCTGTCCCGAAGATTTACTTTCAATCCTTTCATGATTATATTACTATAATGTTTTGACAAATTTCCACCAATTATTTCAGTGTTTCTGCCCCTTTAAGCTCTTCATCTTGGCATGGGCATTGGAGGATGGAGTTTGAGAGTCTTTAAAGCCTTTTCAAAATATCGATTTTGTGCACATTCTGTAATTTGACATCATGAAACCAAATTTCAATGAGGCTTTCAGCTTTGCCTCTATTTCAATTTTGTGCCTGCTTAAAAGATTCATTTTGTGTCGATCTTGTAATCATTTCAATTTCATTACATGATACCTCTTGGATGCCTTCTATCAAATGTTTGCATGCCTCATCTATGCTTTCACATTTTGCATACATTACATCGAACAATCCATGTGCTTTGGCTATGCTTTCACATTCCCTTTGGCCATGGGTGAAGACAATTTACCTCCATACATGCGAATTGCATTTTCTTTAAAGTTTCAACAAATTGATTCTATGCATATCCAATAGTATGACATACTAGAAGATGATAATTCTTTGAGGCATTTTGTAAAATAGTTCACTTGATTCCTACATGCTCAATCTTTGGTTTCATATGTCGTGTTCAAAGCTCCCATATTTACAGAAGCAACATGAGTGACAATATTGTAAATCTTAGCTTCATAGTTTCCAGACATATTTTTTTGAAATTTATAAGATCAATTCATCGAACTCATTTAGTACACCCTGGACAAACCTTGCATACATGTAATGACGCCTCTTCAAGGCATTGCATACACCTCTGCCAGTTGCATCCATTCAATAGTCATCACTCTTCATGTAGCGAAATCTTCTGGGGCATTTGGTCAAATAGTTCGTGGGCTTTTTTGCCCTTGTGTGTACTTTTACACATTTGTCATGCATTTACTTGGTAGTTTTAAAACCCTGTTTGAGGATGCTTTAACATTTTGCATGTATGTTTACACCAAATAATTTTGTGCCTTGATGGATGCTCAAACCCTAACTCAATGCTCCTTTATAATGGTTGGGAGAATGCTGGCGAAGGTTTTGGAATTTCACCTGAAACTACCAGTTGTATCGGCTCGAAGGTTCCTGAAACCTTTTTACAAATCTATTTTTGTGAATATCATGCAAACATGTATTCCATGAGGTTGCATTAAGTTGAGGAACTCTGTTAAATGAGACATGTTCTGTGTAGATCTAATGATCATTGCATTCAATGAAACAACACCTCATTTTCAAATAGCTCGCGTGCCTTGAGATACCTATCTCTTTGGGTTATTCTGTCAAACAGTCCACTTTCCTTCTCCATGTGTCAACATTTGTTTTGAGGCCACGATTATCTGAGTCATTGAGTCTAAACATCCCGCGGATTACATATGCTTTGAAAGTTTCTACAACCCTTTTCAGCGAATTCATTTTGTGTGTGCTGGAGTTCCTCATTTATTGGTGACATGCTATCCAACAATCTTCTTGCCCTGTTTCGGCTTCTCTCATCGCTCCACAATCTTCCATCATCGCTTTCACTTTGAGGCATGGCATCAAACGACTTACATGCTCTGCTCAGTGTTTCCACACTTTGCACAGAGGATCTCATTAAGTGGCTTGCGGGATTAGAAGTGACACGAGCCTCAAAAAACTTAGAATTTCCTTTTGAATGCTCGATCGGATCAGAGATCGGAACAATATATGCACTTGGAGTCTTATTTGCATTGAGTCTCAAGGTTCTTCTTGAAATGCAATCTGAAATCCGATAATGTTGTGCGGGAATTTGGGTCGAACTGGCACCAGACCTTGAACATTTATTCTTGCTCGGTGCAAAGTTTCCCTCGAGGTCTGAAATCTGACAGTTGTATGCGGGTTCAGGAATCCGGTTTTTACCTACAGGTGAACCTTCAAATTTTTGGAGCTAAAGTTTGGTGTCTCCCGACTTCCGATTTCTGAAAGTGGGGCTGGGTTTTTTTTTACCTGAATATTTATTTTATCCAGTTCCAATATCTGACCCAATCCCAAATCTGAAAAATACCATTGCTTTTAATCTTTTTAGGTCAGGTTCTTACTTGAAGCTAAATATTTTTTTCGTGGTGGATTCAAATGTCCAATATACTTTATTATTTTTGTTTTCAAAGTTTTTAAACTTTTTACTTCTTTTTTAAAGATTTTATCAATTTTTAGATTTTTTCTCTTTTTCTCTTTTTATGATTTTTTTAATCTTCTAAGTTTAAATTTAAAAGATTTTTTATTATTTTGTTTTCTTATATTTTTAGAAATAAAAAGATTTATTTATTATAAAAGCTTTATTTTAAATCTTTTATTTATTTTTAATTTTAAATTTTAATACTTTTATTTCCTTTTTAAATCTTTTAAAATTAAAAGTTTATTTATTTTTTTTTTAATTTTCTATTTTTAATTTTTGAATTTTACAAATTTTTTGAATGTTTTGTATTTTTATTTTCTTTTTTTGTATTTTCTATTTTTTATATTTTTGTATTTTCAAAATGTTCTTTTTTTTGTATTTACAATCAAAATTGAACAAAACAAAATGAAGAAACAACATGATGAAAATAGAGAAATGAAAAAACCCAAAACAAACGACATGACGAAATGCAAACGAAGACGAATGAAAACAGTTCAGAGATTGTGATCGGGACGGAACTCAAAACAAGAACCTTCAAAGAGTGCAAGGGTTTGAGAAAGTTTCAAAACTCGAACCCGATAGGAAAAAAGCACAACGAACAAGAAAATTGGGATTGGGACAAAACCAAAAACATGAACCTTGGAAAGGTTCCTTGTTCTGGTTTGAGTTTGATACCCGATTCCGAACCAGACAAAAGAAAACAAGGAATTGGAGATCAGAGTAGGGATGGAAACCAAGACTTGAAACCCCGAAAGGTGCCAGGTGCCGATTACATTCTGAAACTCAATTCTGACAAAACAAAGACGACAAGCAAGTGAAGATCAGAGTAGGATGGGGAAGAACTTGAACTTTCCCAAGATGTAGAGTGCAAGTTCTAGTTTGAAACTCGAATCCGACAAAGAGAAAAGGAAAATAATACAAGGCACAAGAAAAAATGGAAAATGAGAAAGACAAAGCGCGAACACAAAAAACCAAAATGAAGAAACAAGAGAAAACAAAGGGGGTCCCCAACTTTGCCAGGAAAAAAATTTAGGGTGTGTATGCAGGGCATAACAAATGGCGACTCAGCTGGGAAAAAGCTCTAAGCATTTTAAACATGTAACCCTCTAAATACCCAAAATCTCTAGTTTCTGCTCATTCTAGGCAATCTAAGAAGTGCAAACACAATCAAAACTAGGACACGACAAAGGTCTGAGATGAAACTAAAATATGTTTGTGTGTGCAAATTATTCATTCCCCTACATAATCATTGTTATGATCAAGGTGGAATAGACTCTACCCAAGCTACATAGTTGTGAGTTACATTTCCAACATGCAATGATATCTTGGGCATAGCTCTGTTGCAAGACAGATGTCTATAACCCCGACAGAGATACCTATGGTTCTCTCTAAGCATTGCTCTACTGCCAGCCAGGAATCCATAGCCTTGGTAGAGATACTTGAATCACCCTTTCTGATTGAGTTCATTTTCAGAATTCCTTTATTTCCTCTTTTTCTCAAATGCCAATTCTTTTGAAGTATAATTTTTGGTTTTCCCATGATCTTCTAGCAACGAAGCTTAAGTAGCAAGTTGAGAACCACGGTGGACATTGTGAAAGAAATGTAACCCTTTATATTTTTCACTTGGAATAGAGATACCCCAGCCAATGTAAACTAATTGGTGGATTTCTTAAGATGTGCAGATTGTGCAAAAATTTCAAAAACTCCCCAAAAACTTCACAATGCACCAAGTCCTAATCCATGCTAACATTCCCTAGTTTGGAAAGGATGAAAGTAAATCAAAGTTTTCAAGATAACTGACTGATCATTTTTTTGAAAATATAGACAATAGAGTCTCAACTGATTCATCCCTCAATATAACTTGCATACAACAACTCAATTTCCATTTTCAACGAGAGGAATCCCCAAAAGAAATACAAAAGAAAAGAACAAGGAAAGAGAGGATCAGAAGAAAGGAACATACAAACAAGAGTATCTAAGTTAGCATCAAGCTCATCACTATTAAGATCAAATTCATTAGTGCATGCTAAGCAAGGAATTTTTTCAAACAACACATTTGAATAAATAGAATCAAAACTAAGAAGATACTCCATTTCATTCTCTTCGTTACGCTAGAGTGATTCAATTTCTGAGGCAACATCTTGATAGTCCACTTGATATTCTTCTGCTTCATCCATATGCATCCCATCATACATTCCTTGCTGCAATAAAACACTAAACTCATCCATGTCAATATTTTGATTAGCATTCAAATCCAGTCTAGTTTCCTGACATGTGTAAATCTGGTCCAATTGATTATCAGGTAACATTTGGTGAATATGCACATCCCCTTGACTTCTTTCGAAGAATCATTTTGGCATTCAAATCCTTGTCCTTGACCACGAGATTCGTGTGCAATCTTATCTAGAAGTATGTTGTTCTCTGTTTCAATCCATTCATTATTCAAATCATTAGAGTCACTTTCTAGTGTTAACTCATTAACAAATGTTTCTTCGTTACTAATGATCATGAAAGAGTCTATGAATGTATCAATAAATTCAATTTCCATATCCAAAAAATCTTTACAAGGTAGGGAAACTTTATCAGTCATAGAGCCCTTCAATGCAAGGATTGAGGTTATTAGATGATGGGGAAGAGAAAAAATATTCTCACAGTTACTCTCATTGTTTCACGCGGAGTTATTATCATTCTTATGTATGCTAGCTATTTCATCTTCTTCATTGAGTGGATAGGTACCCCAGGGATCTTCCATAAGTATTTCTTCAACAACGATTTGTTGTCTAAAATATAATTCCATTCTACCTAGGAAAACATGGCAATCCATCTAGGAATGTTGATTTGTTTGATGTATCCCACATCCATTTTGCCTAGCGAGTTCTGATAGCTTCAAATCTCCTAATTCTTCCAATTTCACTCTTAATCAATTTTACATATGTAGGATATCTAGCTAACATGAACCATGCTCCTTTTTCCATCCCTCATCTTGTTGTGCATCTTGCTCAGAAGGAATGTTCAAAGTGTTAGAAGGAGATTCTTTAGTTGTTGATTCCTCATGACAAAAGTTTTGTATTGATACCTCATCTCTTTCAATATCATCGTTAGTATTAACATTTCCAACGAAACTAGATTCTAACTTGATATTTCCATTATGCTTCGAATTTAAATCCATTTCATGTTCATTTTCAAATAAAACATCAAAATGCTATATTTTCTCATCAAATCTTTTGCTTACAACTTCATTATGATGTAATGGATTATGTGTTGGAGTATGACCAAAAAGAGATGATATAGTCATAACTTCATTGGCAGCTAGAATACTTATCTCTATTGTTGGCTTTTGTAAAGCCTGAATTTTCATGTGGGTAGGTGTTGTGGGTAAACTAGTGCAAAGATGTGAAGGGTGACAGTTTTCAAGTACAAGATCATTATAGTTCTTACTTTCATTACTCATGTTTCTAACATTTTGTCCAGATTGTGCCAACAAGAGAGATTTGCTAAATGCATCCCATAAGGTGGTAACTTCACCACAACATTTAATCCTCACTACCAATAAAGTATTCAAACCCCAATAATAATGTTCTTTTACCACATAATCATCAATAACCAAATCTGAATCTACAACTCGCTTAAACATGAGAAGGAACCTGTGATTAAATTGCATAATTGATTCATGTGGTGCTCTTTTCATGGCTACAAATTGAAGTGGTGGATTTTGCATACGCACAAAAGGATCAAACTAATCTAAAAATAAGATTTCCAACTCCATCCATGAACAAATTGAATTTGGTGGAAGATTAACATACTATTGATGTGCTATACCTTGAAGTGTTTTGATGAATAGTTGACAAGCGATATCTTCATGTTGAACCCTAAGAAAAGTTAATAAATCTTTGCAAATCTTAACATGATTTGAAGCTTCTTGTCCATTGTCAAAAAATAAAGGAAGCTTGTTATGCATGTGATACAAAATTTCATTTATAATCCTAGGGATATACAAAGGGTTGTCCATCGGAGTTGGGTTTTCCTAAGATCCAACCCACTCCAACACACAACCATCCAAAATTGCTCAAATGGCCCTCCTTCTAGCACCAGTTCTGTTGATGGCCAAAATGACACAACAACATGCAGGCAAGATGTAATTACCTTACATCTCCTGAAAGAAGTGAATGATTGTTAAATCAAACACTTCCCAAGGTCTTGGGTGTTGGGTCACAATGTTGCTATTTTTCTAAGCGATCAATATGGCTATCATGTTCAATGGGCTTGCTGGTTAGTGAGCTTCTTGGTTGCTGCAAGATCAAACTTCTACCTAAACCTACTCTAATCAATGGGTAAGGAAAAGAAAAAGATAGATCAGGGACACAAGAGAGAAAACAATGTTGATTCATCTAATTAACCAGATCTGTTACTCTTCAATGGATTTCTAAACTAAACTGCAAAACAAATCAACTTGTAGTCAATACAAAGTTTTATTCATTCACAGTGCAAATATTTAACATTTGATTTCAAATCACAATTCAAACAAAAGAAAAGAAAAAACTTCATTCATTCCTCAAAGAACTCCAAATTGAACAATTAACCAAACAAATATCATTCCAAAGTATAACTCAAGCCAGGTTTGAGTTTGACTATTTCTACTGCGGTAAAATAGATAAACAATATTTACAATTTTGGAAAAACTTCACCAGTGTATAGAAACCAATATCCTCAAATTACCTCAGCTAAACTAAAAATGCAAGAAAAATGTACCATCTATTCTAATGCTAAACTCTAATCAGCTCTAAAAAAAATGTATCACTCATTTTTCTAAGTGTCTAACCCTCAAAGTGAGCAAATTTTGCATTAAAATAGCTCATTAATTCCATAATTCCCTCCAAAACTGAGATATCAAAAGTTGTAGCTTTCATGTGCATATGATTAATCCATAAAGGTAACTTTTTGTTTCAGCCTTTGTTTGACTCCAGTTGATTTTAGCTTGACTTCTATGGCAATTGTAATTCCCAGTTTGACTCAGAGTTCTTTTTGCATGGTATAAATCAACATCTTTTCTGAAAATTGCTCCAAATGGGACCTCCAAACGCTCAGTTCACTACTAGTTGATAGTCTTTTCAACAAATCTCCTCTTTCACTTGCCAACTTTGTAGATTGCGACCACAAGCCTTTGTTGATTACCTCTTCATCTCCAAATCTTCACCTCGTCATCTTTCCATCTCAAAAGGCACCTGGAAATAAAAAATGCACATTTAACTAATAAATGAAATAATTAATGATTATTCTAAAAACTAATTAAACATCCAAATCATTTTAATCAAATGCATTTAATAAACCCCACATTTCAATTATTGAAATAAGAATTAAATCCCTCTTTTAGAATTAATGCAAAGTGATTAAAATAATCTTCTATGTTGATCTAAAATCATGATGTCATCTATCTCCCGAACTTGGAATTACCTGCAAATCAACAAAAGAGCATAATTAATTATTCATTCAATGTTAAGATCAATGCATTAAGATTTTTGAATAAATTAATCTCCACAAAAATGATGGATTTCACTATTAATTTGTCTTTGGAAGAACATTTTCCATATCTGAAATGATGAAAAAGACCACACCATTCATAAAGTACTCGTCATAGGGAAATTGAATGAACCTAAACTCTTTGCTCTTCCCCTTGATGCCAACTCTATGTCAATGTTTTGCTTATTTGCCATGATGTTAACAACAAAGACTGTCAATTCCATGCTGGCAAGATATTTTACTTCTATGTTTTGTGTCAAGTTCAACAACACCTTGTTTTGATATTTCATTTGAAGCCATCCATCATACCTCCATTAAGTATTCCTTACAGGAAGAGTCATCTATATCACAATTGAACTGATGTATTTCTTCAAAATATTTCAAGGTTTTTTTCATCATAACCATTGAAAGTATATCCTCCTATCATTATACTCCACATATTTCCATTTCCATTAGATACCTTGATGAGCACATTATTTAGCAAGCTTCATATTGTTGCATTTGATAAAGACCTCTAAGCATTTTCTTCATGTTTGGGTGGATATTCATGTCCTGTCCTGAGCTTTACTTTCAATCCTTTCATGATTATATTACTATAATGTTTTGACAAATTTCCACCAATTATTTCAGTGTTGCTTCCCCTTTAAGCTCCTCATCTTGGTGCAGGCATTGGAGGATGAAGTTTGAGAGTCTTTAAAGCCTTTTCAAAATATCTATTTTGTGCACATTCTATAATTTGATGTAATGAAACCAAATTTTAATGAGGCTTTCAGCTTTGCATCTGTTGAATGCATTTACCTGAAGGTTTGTGCCTGCCTAAAAGATTCATTTTGTGTCAATCTTGCAATCATTTCAATTTCATTACATGATACCTCTTGGAGGGCTTCTGTCAAATAATTACATGTCTCAGTTGTGCTTTCACATTTTGCATACATTACATCGAACAATCCACGTGCTTTTGTTGTGCTTTCACATTCCCTTGGCAATGGGTGAAGAGGAGAATTTACCTCCATACATGTGAATTGCATTTGCTTGAAAGTTTCAACAAATTGATTCTGTGCATATCCAACAGTATGGCGTACTACAAGATGATAATCCTTTGAGGCATTTTGTAAAACAGCTCACTCGATTCCTACATGCTCAATCTCTGGTTTTATATGTCATGTTCAAAGCTCCCATATTTACATAAGCAACATGAGTGACAATATTGTAAACGCTAGCTTCATAGTTGTTAGGCATACCTGTTTGAAATTTCTAAGATCAATTAATCGAATTCATTTAGCACACCCTCGAAAAAACTTGCATACATGTAATGATGCCTCTTCAAGCAATTGCATCCATTTTGTAGTAAGCACTCTTCATGTAGCGAAATCTTATGGGGAATTTAGTCAAACTATTCATGGGCTTTATCACTTTTGTGTGTACTTTTACACATTTCTCATGAATTTACTCGACAATTTTGAAACCCTATTTGAGGATGCTTTAACATTTTTCATTTATGTTTACACCAAAGCATTTCATGCCTTGATAGATGCTCGAACCCGAACTCAATGCTCCTCTATAATGGTCAGGAGAATGCTGGTGAAGGTTTTGGAATTTCACCTGAAACTACTAGTTGTATCAGCTCGAAGGTTCCTAAAACCTTTTTCCAAATCTATTTTGTGAATATCATGCAAACATGTGTTCCATGAGGTCGTATTAAGTTGAGGAACTCTATTAAATGAGACACGTTCTATGCAAATCTAATGATCACTACATTTAATGAAATGCCACCTCCTTTTCAAACAGCCCACGTGCCTTGAGATACCAATCTCTGTGGTTTATTCTGTCAAACAGTCCACTTGCCTTCTCCATGTGTCGACATTTCTTTTGAGGCCATGATTATTTGAGCCATTGAATCCAAACATCCTTCGGGTTACATTTTCTTTGAAAGTTTCTATAGCCCCTTTCAACGAATTCATTTTGTGTACAGTTCCTCATTTATTGGTGACATGATGTCAAACAATCTTCTTGCCCTATTTCAACTTCTCTCATCGCTACACAATCTTCCATCATCGCATTCTCTTTGAGGCGTAGCATCAAACAGTTTACATGCTCTGCTCAACGTTTCCACACTTTGTATAGAGGATCTCATTAGGCGGCTTGCGGGATCAGAAGTTAGACAAGCCTCAGAAACATAGACTTCCCTTTTGAATGCTCTATCAGATTGGAGATCAGAACAATATACGCACTTGCAGTCTTATTTGCGTCGAGTCTCAAGGTTATGCCCGAAATCCACAATCCAAAATCCGATAATGTTGTGTGAGAATCGGGGTTGGACTGGCACCAGACCTTGAACATTTATTTTCTTTCGATTTCTGAAAGCGAGGTCGGTTTTTCTATTTTTTACCCTGAACATTTATTTTACCCAGTTCCAATATCTGACCTCATCTTCAAATCTGAAAAATACCATTGCTTTTAATTTTTTCAGGTTGGGTTCTTACTCGAAGGGAAATAGTTTTTCGTGGTGGATTCAAATGTCCAATATAATTTATTATTTCTTCATCAGTTTTTGTTTTCAAATTTTTTTAACTTTTTACTTTTTTAAAAAGATTTTTATGAATTTTTAGATTTTTATGATTTTTTAATCTTTAAATTTAAATTTAAAAGCTTTTATTTAATTTCTTTTTGTTTTCTTAAATATTTTTAGAAATAAAAAAGATTTATTTATTGTAAAGTTTTTAATTTTAAATATTTTATTTATTTTAAAACTTTTATTTCTTTTCTAAATCTTTAAAATTAAAAAAGCTTATTTATTTATTTATTTTTAATTTTCTATTTTACAATTTTTTGATTGTCTTTGTATTTTTTCATTTTTTGATATTTTTTTTATTTTCAAAATGTTCTATTTTTTTGTATTTTCTACGATCAAAATCGAAGACAAAAATGAAAAAACAAAGAAACAACACAAGATGAAAATGGACAAACGACAAACCAAAAACAAATGACACTACGAAATGAGGACAAAGACGAACAAAAATCAATGAAAGTAGTCTGATTTGATGTCAGACTGTACTTGAGATCAATGATCTCACCATGAATCAGCTCCCAAATGTAGTGAATGTGGATCTCAATGTGTTTGGTCCACATGGACTAGATTATGAGAGATCTGAATCGTACTTTGGTTGTCACAATAGGTGAATGTTGGCTTCTATAAAGGAATTCCAAACTCGGTGAGAATGTTTTGAAGCTAGATGGCCTCAGTAGTAGCATTAACTACTCTTTGATACTCAACTTCTATAGATGAAAGAGCAATAGTAGACTGCTTCTTGCTCGACCAAAAAACTAGACTGAATCCAAGGGAGAAGCAATAATCTGAAGTAGACTTGTGATCCTGAGGATTTCCTGTACAATCTAAATCTGTGTGTCCCACCAAGTCAAAATCCACTCCCGTTGAATAATGAATCCCATAATTGTGGGCACCCTTGATGTAGTGAAGAATCTACTTAGTTTCTTTCCAGTGTAGCTCATGTGGCTCCTCCATGAATCAAGAGACCATGCCTACTACATATGAAATTTTGGGCCTCGTATGAGTCAAATAGATGAGACTACCAAAAAGCGATCAATACAAAGTGCCATCAACCAAGGGTGAAGAACACAACCTCAAGTTTGACCCCTGACAAGAATGGAGTTGACACGAGCTTACAATTAGTCATGTGAAACCTCTGGAGCATGTCAAGTGGTACTTCATCTGTGCAAGGGTGATACTTGAGGAAGACTGAGTGATCTCAATCCCCATGAAGTAGTGCAACAAGCCCAAATATGACATCAAAAAATGATCATGAAGGGTGGTTTTCACTGCCTAAATGGTGGATGAGTGACTCTCTATGATCAACAAGTCATCGATTTAGATAACCAAGAAGGTGTGAGTATCATCCTATTGTAATATGTAGATATTAGAATCAAAATGACATCGAGTGAACCCCATTGTTAGAAGGAAGGAGTCTATCTTGGCATACCAAGCTTGAGGGGCCTGTTTGAGGCCATAGAGAGACTTCTGAAGATGAAAAACAAGTGAAGAATCCTGAACAAAGCCTTGTGGCTACTCCATGTATATCTCCTCCTGAAGATCACCATGAAGAAAAGAACTCTTCACATCTATCTGATGAACATCCCATATATGTGTTGTAGCTATGGCAAGAACAAATCAGATGGAATTCATTTTGGCGACTGGTGAAAAAGTCTCAGAGTAGTCGATCCCTAGAACTTGGGATATTCCTTTGGCAACCAAGTGAGCCTTATGCTTGTCAAATGACCCATCTATTGCATATTTTGTTTGATAGACCCACTTACATTGAACAAGTTTCCTTCCCTTAGGAAGTGGGACAAGATCTCGAGTGTGGTTTGTCTTCAAGGAACTGAAATTTTCCTGCATGGCTACATCCCAATTAGGGACACCATAAGCTTCCTAAAAAGTCTATGGATCAGAAGCTAAAGCAAGGAAGACATGTGGAGCATCCTGAAATTGTGTTCCAAAGGATCTTCTACCCAATCACCTGCTGACTGCAAAGTCTGATGAGCCCAAAGAGGCCCTACAATTGGAGGAGTATCATCATCCTTCTAAGATGAACTGTGTGCATCCTCATGATCACTATCATCATTTGAAGTGGAGGAAGATGACTCCTCATCATGATCTGAAGTATGATGAACCTCTAAATAACTATTATCATGATACAAGGACTCCAAAGTGATGGTGGTAGGAGAAGTGTCAAGAGAAGGAATGGAAGAACTCTCCTCAAATTGAAAACTCATCTCAATGAACAACTCATGTGTGGTAGGATGAAGAAGCATGTAGCCTTTTACATCATTTAGGTAACCAAAAAATATGCAAGGCTTGCTCTATGAATCCATAACCTTATGTTTCTCTACTGGAATGTGATCCCAAAGCCAAACACTCGAAAGTTCTTAACTAATGGTTTCTAACTGGTCTAAGCTTGAAAAGGAGTTACACCCTTCACAACTTTGTGGGGTATGTGGTTTTGGATATAATACATGCTATTAATGGATTCCACCTAGAAAGGTGGTGCCAAACACTTGGAGTGAATCATACAATTAGCCATCTCTTTCAAGGACTGATTCTTCCATTTTGCAACTCCATTCTGTTGAGGACTATATGCTGTAAATTAATTCCCTTTGAAGCACAATACTGTACAAACCTATGGTTGACATATTCCCCCCCATTATCTATATGAAAAACTTTGATTGATTTTCCAGTTTATTTCTTTGTAAAAGCCTTATACTCCAAGAATGAATCAAAGAATTCAAACTTCTGTTTGAGAAAGTACACAATGGTGTACCTGGAGAAATCATTAGTGAATGCCAAAACATATCAGGCTTGAAAGATGGTTGTGGAAATGGTCTTTCCAAATCAATATGTACCAACTCCAAAAGATGTGAGGCTCTCCAAGATTTTCCTTTGTCAAAATTATCTTCAGGATTCTTTCCAAGAATGTAACTACAAAAAAATACCTTTAGAAAAGTGAACTATAGGCAATCCTATAACCATATCATGTTTGTTGAGCTGTTGCAAGTAGTGGTAGTTCAAGGAAGTACTCCATTTATGCTTATGTTATATGTTGCATGTCTTTATATTGTTAGACTTTGGTACTTGGTTTGATATTTTGATCGCTGATTTTGAGCGACAATGGATTCACTTTGTGACATGATGATACATTGTATTGATATTTGATTCTGATATGCTTTGAGATAGCGTAGATGTTTTCCTTCAGCCTGATTATTGCTATGTATATGTTTATGATGGACTAACGTTATTTAATTACCGGCCTGATGTGACGTGTATTGGTGTGGAGAATGGAATCGTATCACTCGCTTGCGAGTGCCCTATGATGTCCGTGAATTTCTCCGCACGGTGTGCCTGTTCAATGGTTTATATATATATATATATATATGCATGTTATTGCTTGGTTGCAGGATTGCAGGTACATGACACCGACTCAATCAAGCTATCAGTCCGAGCGGTCAAGACTCAACGGAAATGTTGATTGGGAGGTAGTATAATGGTTCATCCTAGTCTAGTCTATAATCCCGTCATAGTACATCGCTTGTTTTAGTTCAGAGTCTTGGTTGTCTTGTTTGTTTCTGTTTGGATTTAATTGTTTGAAAGGACAAATTTGTCAATTTTAATGTTAGTTTATTATGCTTTAATTTATTATTATTTAAATTAATTTTTAAATGTTAAAGAAATTAGTTTTGCATGTTATTTAATAAATTAATTAGTTTGTTTGGTTAAATAATTTGATCTTAGAGATTAAATTTATTTAATTAAATTAATTAATTAATTAAATTAAAATTGATTTAAATTGTGTGTGAATAAATTTTATTTAAATTAAATATTTGGTGGAAATGGCATTTTAATTATTAAATAAAATTGTAATTTTGAAAAATTGAAATTTTAAAATAAATAAAAGGCATGCACTTTGAAAGGCAAGATGCCTAGTTGTTGAGGATATTTTGTACTTCTCGACATGTGTATCAGTTACATTTATTATTTTGGATCTGGAAAAACACAGGGGATTCTATTCTATTTTCTCTTCATGGGAAAAATATCAGTCCTCTATTTTTTTTAAAAAATTTGGGTTTATGCTATTGGTGTTATTGAATACTTGTGGAAGTTCTTTGGTTTGTATTCTAGTTTGGGATTTGGTGTACGGAAAGAATTTTGGAAGGCTATAGGCAACAATAGAGGTTTTCATCTCCAGAATTCTAAAGCTTCAGGGAAATAGGTATTCCTCTTGTGGTTTTAAATTTGTTGTTTTGAAAAGAATAACTGTGAAAGAAATTTTGTTAATTTAAACCTCTGTATTGGAAAAATCATTCACTGTTTATTTTCTGTAAAAATTTATTAAATTCTTAAATCTTCTGTAGATTTTCTTTCTGGAAAAATAAGTTTGTGTGAAGGGGAATTATTGATAAATGGGAAGAATGAATTTTGAATTCAATTCTGTGCATGTTTTCTTTTAAAACCCTGAAGAAATTTGATGTTTTCCCCGATTTCCCCTTTTGAAATTTGTAGAAATTTCTTTGTTACTCTATTAGGAAACTCTGTGAATTTATATATATATATATTATATATATAATATTCTATCATATATAAATTGGATTGTGAAGAACCCTTTTTTTGTAAACACTGTATAGACGAATTTGTATTTGAGAAATTTTATTTTTAAAATATGAACCAAATCGTCGTACGGGCGAGATAGAAATATTTATTTTCTTTAAAAAAAAATGGATTAAATCCGTTATAGAAATTTGTATTGATTATTTGTTTTATATTAAAAAAAAGGGATTAAATCATCGCCATTCAGATTTCATTGTATTAAATTTATTTTCATTTTATAAAAAAAACCGTATATGAAAAACCAGTGCCAAAGCACTGATGGGCGGGGCTACCGCGGCTGAGCCCGCAGGGGATGGTAGCGAGGGCCGAGCCCAGCGCCGTCCTCACGGGCAGCGCTTGGCTCAGCCGCCACGGCCGAGCTCTGTGGGCGGGCTGCGAAGGTAGCCCTACCCACAGTGCGGCCTGTGTGGGCTGCGGCCTGCGCGGGTAAGGGCAAAAGCCCTAACTTATGAATGTCTAACAATGCCATGCGAAAATTAAAAAAAACATATGTTCTATTTTATTTTAAATATAAAGAATTTAATATATATGTAATTTATAATTATTATATGTGTATATATTATATATAATATTTATAATTATGTATTTATTAAATATTAAAAAAAAAATTGGAAAACTTATTTATGATATTAAGAGGTCATTTGTGCTTAAAATAAATTAATTTTCTTGAGTTTATTTTGATCTTATTATAGCAAGTGATAATGAGTTTGAGCAATTGTAGATTTGTTATTCGAAATGAATAGAAGATAAATTATACCTTAGTAGATTAATTTAATACTTCAAATTATTACCTGATTGGATTTAGTAAATCCGAATAGTAGATGTTTATTTTATTTTTTTCAATTTGCTTTATATCATGTTTCTTGTTGGGAAAATTGGGAATGCCATAGATGTGTAAGTCTTCCAGAACGATTTGTATAAAAGGGTGATGTTATTGTTCATATGTATTTCTTGAGTTGACTTGGGTTGTGCACGTGTTAGAATATGATGTATTGTTACCTGGTTTATGAATAAAAGTTTTAATGACCGTTGTGTGTCATTTGTTATTATGTGATTAAAGTTTGTGCACTTTATAAACCTTAGTCAGGAAAACTTAGTATACCTTTGTTATGTTTAGGGGAGTGGCTCTGTGTAAGGGCCGACACACAAAGTGGTGTCAGGGTAACTTACAAAGAGTTGTAAGTCAGTGATAACTAAATAACACAGTAGTTAGAATTAAAATTCTTAACAAGATGTTTATGCCTCACTTATGGACTCTTGAGCTAGTCCAGTCTTGAGTATAAGATGAGAAGGCCTGGAATGACAAATCGATGTCTTGTTACCTTAAAAGACATTCGATTCCGCAATTGTTTGCAAATGGGGCT
>VDFB02154412.1:0-118882 GCA_007258455.2 Sequoia sempervirens | reverse complement strand
TAGTTGATTTGCAAAACCAAAGAAAACTCAGCTGCAACGTAAAAGTTCTTTCAAGAAAGTCTTGTGCCTCTAGCAGCTGAAACAAAAAGACAGGAAGTAGTTTTAGCTTATTTTTCCTTTGCAAAGTATATTTGTCAAAGCACATCGAGGGAGCTTCCCCTCCATAATTCGAAGAGCACTCATTGCGTAGTGTGCATAGGCTGTTCATAACAACTTGTACTCCAGAGGTGTTAGTTGTTATGCCAACAGGCATCTTTGAGCGGTGAGCTCATGAAAGCTATGGGATGTTCATCCCTCTCTTCTGTGCTCTGGGTCAACATTGCTGCACATGAATGTTCTGATGCGAAGGAGTATAAGTAGAAAGGCTTCGTATAATCTGGGCTAACCAAGACAGGAGCATCAACGATAGCCTGCTTGATTTCTTCAAATGCTTTCTTTGTCGCCGTAGTCCACTCCATTTTTGCATCCTTTTTTCAACATTTCATTCAAAGGTTTTACTATTTCAGCAAAACCGGTGATAAATTTTCTAACAAAGTTGATCTTCCCGAAGAAAGATCTCAAATCTCTTTGGCTAGTAGGCAAATGAATCCTCGATATTGCCTCTACACATTCAGGATCAATCAATATCCCTTTCTCAGTGATCAGGTGACCTAACAATTTGCCTTCGGTGACCCTGAAGATACATTTCTTTGGATTTAAGGAAATCCCATACCTTTGGCACCTCTGAAATACCTTCCTTAGGTCTTCCACATGGTCCTCTCTCTTCTTCGAGAACACTGTCAGATCATCCATATAGATGATTATACATTTTCCAAACAAATCCCAGAAGGCGATGTCCATGGCCCTCTGAAATGTGGCCCCTGCATTGATTAGCCCAAAGGGCATTCTTTTGTAGGCGAAGGTTCCCCATTTCATTGTGAATGCCATTTTCAATCTGTCCTCATACTCTACTAGGACCTGGTTATACCCCGAATATCCGTCCAAGAAGGACATCATTCGTGAACCATTGACAATCTGTAGCACTTCATCAAGTGATGGCAGCGGGTAATTATCCTTTTCAGAAGCTCTATTCAAATTCCGGAAATCTACGCATAGCCTAATTTCTCCATTTTTCTTCCGCACTGGGATGAGATTGGCAACCCACGTTGAGTGGCGCACTAGGAAAATGATTCCGGCTGTTAATAATTTCTTGACTTCCTGATGGATGAGTGGTTCCAACAATGGATTAACTGGTCTCTGGCGCTGCCTGAAAGGCTTACTTCCTGGCTTGAGCGGAATTGTATGCGTGATAATAGAAGTATCATAGGTTTTCAAGTCCTCGTAGCTCCATGCTATGACGTCGGGGAACTGTCTCAAACTCTGAATAATTCCCATCTTTTCATCAGGCGTGCAAGTCTTTCCTATGCATACATTTCTAGCTTCATGCTTTGATCCTAGGTTCACTTTCTCATACAGATCACCTTCAATCCTTTGGATTTTCATCTGATCGATTTGATCTTGATCAAATATTCTTTGTAATTGTATCATCCCCCTTGGAATGATATTTGTCTTTAAGTTCAGGATGCCATCCTCATCAAATTCGGCTTCCTTTTGAGTTTCTTCCTCATCAATAACTTGTGCTGCAAAAACATCGGAATTTGTTAAAAATTCACGAATATGGTTGTCATCCTCAAAAACCTGGAAGTTTGTAATATTATCTGGAATAGATGGTAGGGATGACAGCTCCACCATGAACTGACTTATGCCATCCATGGCTAGCGGCTCTAGTGAACTGGCTGCTTGTGCCAAAGAATTTGCTACTTGATTATTTGTTCGGCTCATGGATTGAATATTGAAAGCGTCAAAGCTCTCAACAATATCCCACACTCTGTTGCGGTAGCAAGTCAGTCTTTTATTGTGGCAAACATATTGTTTCCTTATCTGCTTCATGACTATTTCCGAGTCTCCAAGAGCATGTAGTACTCTTGCTCCCTTTCTAAGTGCCAGGAGTAACCCATGAATCAGAGATTCATATTCTGCTACATTGTTTGTACACGGGAATTCCAATCTGTGAGCAGCAAGATAGACCTCTCCTTTCGGACTGACCAACTCGAAACCAGCTCCAGCTCCTTTCTTCGATCGGGATCCATCAAACTTTAACATCTAGATTTGTTCTTGTTGTGAAGACCGTGGAGCTTGTGGGCTTTCATTTTCTTCTTGATATCCCTGCTTAGATTCTATCTCCTGTATTCTTACTGAAGAAAAGCCATCAATGTGATTGACTTCTACATGATCTGAGAAACCTAATGTCTGTGGGATACTTCTTTGCACTTCTTTTATGGCCCTATGGCACATCTTGCAGATGAATTCTGAGTGAGCCGTGTTATGCACTCGGCACCAGTTTGGTAACAACAAATCTTGAATATGAATATCTTCTTGTAATTCCATCTTCATTTGGACACTCGTCCAAACGAAGTTTCTGAAACTTTTGAACATTCTTGTGTCACTGTCTTGGGAGCTCTCTCCCCTCTCAATCAACACATTCGTGGAGTCAGTTATCTGATTATTTCCCTGGATTGATTCATGTAGCATGAGAACTTCATTTGTTTTAGGCCTGTAAGTGCCTAAATCTATCTCTAAAAACAGGATCTCATTGTTCTCTCCGTACTCAGTAATCATTAACTTGAGCCTTGGGGTGCTATCAATCCATATCTGGTTTGGGACTCCTTTCCACGGCAACCACATATGGGAAAAGTCTGTAGCAATATACCTGTTCAGTCTTCTCGCCCAGTCTCTACTCAAGCATGCCGTACCCGTCAGGGATATCTACCACTGAAATATCTATGCAGCTTTGTATTCTTGGGTCTACCGCTAACTGCATGTAGATATTATTTAATTCTCCCATAACTGGGACTTCCGTTTTATCTAACTGTGTGACCTTCTTTGTTGTTCTTGCAGGTACAAGTCCCAACCTGTGGCAGATTGCGAGTGGCATCACGTTGCTTGAAGCACCGGAATCCACTAGGCAGTTGTGTAGCATTTTACCAAATATCCTGACTGACAGCAAAAATGGGGTAGGTTCGTCTTTTCCCTGGTAGAAGACTATCGGATGTTTGTCCTACTTATTGGTATCTTGATTCTTCCCTTTCTGATTTCTAGGGACAATGTCCTGTCTTGGCGGAGTGTGCGGTTGCTCGTTTGCCAAGACTTCTTCTCGAAAAATATCCCTGTCCATAAGGACTTCTTCTGGTGACATGCCCCTTTGACCAGAACTCCCAGACGATGCCTGGGTAATCTCTACAACACCAGAAGGCTATTGCGGAGCATCAAACATATTGCCCATCACTTCTGATTCGGCAATGTTAGTGTTTGTTGGAGCATTGGGTACTCCTCGGTTTGGTACATTTTGTGGAACATTCTTGGAACGACAGCTTCGGTCAAACTGCCCAAAAGTGTTTCCTGAATCTCAAGAATTCTCATTAGCTCAATCAAAGGCAAGCTGACCTTTATTCGTTTGAATTCCTCCAACACATACGAACTCAACCTCTTTAGCTCTTCCCGAGGATGGTCTCCTGTCTGAGCCTGGATCTGTTCTACTTGTGGGTTCACTTGTTTTGTTTGTCCCGCTTGAGGAGCGGCAGCTTGTCTGGTTTGTTCTGTTCGTGGAGCGATGACTTTCCTTGCTCCACTTGTTTGAGTATTTTGTTGATGGTATTCCGGCGAATCTCTAGGAAAAGACGGCACGTTGGTAGCATTCGGATTCGGCGGGGTCTGGAAATTGTTTGGTGGCATGGATGAAGTCAAAGGCTCATTCTGACGATGATTCCTCTGGTATATCCTAAATGGATTTCCAGCTGCCTATTGAAGCACTTCTCTGGTTCCTTCTACCAAAACACTATTGTATAATGGAGGGAAATTATAACCATTTGCCGTGGATGGCTAATTATATGGGTCTTGAATCCCTGATTCATCTTGGTATCTTGGCACCTCTACTGGGCCGTTTGCAGATGCAGGAGGAAACCTCTGATCTTGTTGGTACCGTGGATATTCCTGGGGAGGAAATCGAACATTTTCAATCACAAGGGCTTGATCATATTTCGGTGCAGGAACTAACTCATATCCGGTTATTGGAGGTTCTTCCGCCTCTGAATTCCTTCTCTCACTTCTGAAAATATCGGCAGCTACCTGGAACTCACGACAATGTAACTCGGAGTGTTGGTCTATGTTATGCAGCCTGCACCACCCTGATAGTGCTGCCTCAGCCAGGAATACCTTGTTCGTGGGACGATTGTCGGCTAGTGGATTATCCAGGGGTGATGGTACAGTACCATTGTTTGGTCCAGTATTCCAGGTCTTCTTTTGGAAGCCTGAGTTATTATTCCGAGGGCCTTGTTAATTTTGATTGTCCCTTTGATACCCGGGATAACCTTGACCTTGATAATTACCCTGAGGTGCCTGATAACTTCTCTGAAAACTTTGAATTTGGCTGTTTTGTCCCTTCAAATAGGTGACTTCAGTAGACATCCTTTTGACTTGTTCAATCAAGTCTTTCATTTCATCCCTCTCTTCTTGACTCCGCGTCGAAGTTGGCGCGTTCTGAAGATATATGGGCTGAGCTGGTGATGCTTGGGACATAGGTGCTCCTGGATGGATGACCATCTGGTTGCCCATTGGAGGAATTGGATTCAACATAGGCGTTTGATGAGCCAACGCTCGATTAATATCTTGGATTTGATTTTGGGAGGCTGCGTTTCCCAAGTAATTGAGCGGACCAGGAGCAATACCTACTCCTAAACCCGTGCTAGCTATTATTGCCACAACATATGCTCCCTTCAGATCTGCTGGGAGTGGATTGGTGGATTTCACAAACATGGTAGTAAGACGATCCAAAACTTCATAATATATGGGCAGTGCCGCTGCATTGTCTAACAAGTAAGGATCTCTCAGCCTTGTGTAGGCTTTGTGGAATCTGTTATTGAATGTGCTGATAGGCTCGTGTTCTTGTCTTTTGATTTCCACAAATTGCCTATATAAATCAGATGGAGCAATAGGTGGCCTGAATTTCTCTAAGAAGGCAGTCTTCATCTATTGCCAAGTGCGGATGGAGTTGGCGGGCAAATGGATATACCAATATGAAGCCTCCTCATCGAATGTGTATGGGAATAGCCTACAGGCAACATCTTCTTCTTGGATATCTCTATTTTGGAGAAGATCCTCGAAAAGCTTGATATGCTCGTCTGCGGTGTGGTTCACGTCACCACTATGGAACTTGGAACAAAAATGTTCTGGATTCTTCGGTAAATCATGGTAAACAGCAAACGTCATGGGCGATGCATTAGCTGGACGCCATGCCATTGGAGCGTTTGGTTGGTTTGGTTGAACTGGTTGCATTGGTGGAACAGGTTGCACTGGTTGTGTAGCCACTGGAATTGGTTGACAGTCTGGAAAGAGATCAAAAGGAACTCCCTCGCTTGGTGCTTCTTCACTGGACCCAACTGCGCTAGATGATGCCTCCTGCGATGCTTCAGACTTTTTCCTCTGCCTATTCCTGTAAGGTGACAGCTCTACAAATTCTTTGAAAGAATCTGGAGTAGATCTAGTAATCCTTCGAAGTCTATCTACTGAGAAAGAGCCGATTCGATCCAGCATGCTGTTCAATCTTGTTGAGGTGGTGCAGGGGCTGCTTGATTCGCCTGTTGGTTCGCTTGTCGGTTGGCTTGTCGGCTGTGCTCTCGTTCAAGAGCTTCAAATCTTTCAACAAGGAGGTCTCTTTGAACGTTGAATTCAATTCGTTGTGCTCTTTCTTCTTCTTCCTCGAGAATAAAACGCATACGAAACCAATCAGGAGCACTTCTTCTCACTTGCCACGCAAGGTTGAATAGTTCGGTGATGATATCCTCCTGTTCGTCGTGAAAACCCAGGTTAGGCTGTAACACTGGCTGAGGATCTTGATCAGGTTCAGGAACATTGGCTGGGAGCCCCATTCTTCATCCTACTATCAACACTTGGATTTGAGGATGAGCCTGTAGCAAATGATCATTCAATCTCGTCAAAGGTTTGCTTCAGACGATCAATTTTCTGTCTTATCAAGTCTTTCTGGATTGCTTCCTCAAATCTCTTTCCCTTTTCTTCTTCTCTAGCAAGGACTTGGCTTGTCTGTCTGAATTGAGCACGATCGGCCTGTGTCTTCCAAGCTAGTGTATATAACTGATCAATAATATCCGTTGGAGGTTGATCTGGTTGTTCAACAGGTACATGCAAAGGAAACTCATGCGGTAGTACCATTCTGCATCATGCCTACTGCCTCAACTTGTAAACGATCTCAAGTGATGTAACAAAGATTTATTTTCATAAAGCCCTCCTTCTAGCGCCAATTCATGTTGATGCGTGTTTTATGACACACCAAACATCAGAATAAAATGCCCAAAGACACTCTATCCTCTCTTGAAAAACCACCGCGTATGCTAAGATTGCGAGAAGATCCTATGGTGATTCCAAGGTTTCTTTAGTCGGGTCTCGACGTGTGGATAAGCTCAATGGCCGTTGTGATATGCTGGTAATAAACAAGGGGACTTACGTAAGAAAATCTTCACAAGTTCAGGACTTAGGAAATTTATCGTTAAAGGCTCTCAATTAGGACTTTCAATTGTGGATCTCAAAAAAATGGCAAAAGGATAGGGTTTAGGAGAATCTAGTCTATTCCTAAGAACTCAAGAGATAGTAAAGACTCGGTGAAGAGAATAAACCACACTTTGTTTCGCCTCCTACAGGACAACATACGCAAAATGGGTGCAATCTTCAAGGGGGTTGTGATAATAATTTTCAAACCTCGAATGAGGCTGAAGTTAAGCTTCCACAATTAAGAGCTCAGGCTAACTTTACACATCGAATGCAAATCATCCATTCGAAGAAAGTATGAGCTACACTTCACCATTGAATCAATACGATCAATCTTTCATTCAATTAACCAACTTTCAAAGCAAATTCTACCTAATCTAATTTTAACTTTAATCTATGGCGGAAGATAATATGCAACCTCGCTTACTATTTGACAATAAGAAGTTATTCAGGGCAAATCATGCTCAAGAGCATTTATTATTCAAAATAGTCTCAATGTGACAATTTCATATTCTGTCTCCACACAAATGAAAGTGAGAGAGCGTCAGTTTATATAGAGTTTCAAAAATGCAATGAAGGGCCGAGATTAAAACAAGATTAACGGCCAAGATTATTACAACCAAACCCTAATTAGGGTTTCCCAAAATAACAAGAGTTATCAACTAGAAATCAATCAGAAAAGTGGCAGTTCCAGCTATAATCTAGGAGAGGCGTCCTTATCCTTCTGAATAGCATTGTGCTTGGCAAATCTGGACACTACTGCAATGACCTCCTCCATCGTGATAGGTGGCAACATGCTGATCCGGAATTCAAGTCCGTCCAACTTCTCAACACATCTAGCAAAAGTACTTTCCCAATCTGCCTCCTGCTTCTCAAAATCCTTTCGAATGGATGAGAGTCTTGCCACTCTCGCAAAGTCTTGTCTCAAGAATGGTCCAGTGGTCGAGAAGAAAGTTTCTTGAACATTATGCTTCAATCTCTCCAACTGCATGTCGTTCTCCCAGATGACTTCAAGGTCGAACACTTCTGTAGTTGTCATGTAAATCTTCTCCTAGATTTTCCTGACCTGTTCTTCAATTCCAAGCCCATCTACTTTTGCCTTCTCCAAGACTTCTTCTCATATTGTCACTGCCCAAAACCAGTGATGAAAATCATATGCTACCTCTGCAGCAATCACCTTTTTATCAACTAACTCCTCTCTTGGAGTGCTCTTCAAGGTTCTCAGGCTTGGAATAAGCCTTTCCTGCATATCCGGGATACCTTCCCATGCCTCTGCCATATCCATCAATCTGGAAAGAAATGAAGAGGTTCGTCCATAGGCCAGTGCCAACTTCTCCATGAACAACGCCGCTTTCGTGCCTTCACCTGCCACCCAGTCTTGAGCTTCCCTGGCCGTCACCATTCCGTGCTCGACATCACTAGTCATCTCCTGTGATGAATTGAGGAGAGGAGGAACAGTCGCATTGCCCTGATCAAGTGGCTGGGTCAAATGCTGTATATATTCTTTAAGACGTTTGACCTCCTTTTTATACTCCTTCTTAGCCACTTCCTTTTCTAGTCTCGCTTTGATAGTCGAGACAGAATTATCTAACTCCTCTACTTCTTGACCTTTCGAGGTCGGGCCAAGGTCAACAGTGGTTATAGCATACTCCTGAGGAGTGATCTCATCCTGTGGCTTGTCCACCGTAGGTACTGCAATGTGCACAGTACGGTTGCCCGTCTCGTTCCTTTGAATGGTGGAGAACTTCTTGGCAGGCTTCTTGATGGCGACTTGTTCCAATCTTGCCAAGAAATTGGCAGTATCATCCTCCTCTTCCTGGGCTTCTACAGGTACCTGGATCTTCATTCTTTCCAACAGCCAGTCTGGAATGGTCGACTGTTCAATGCCATCCTCTACTTGAACCTCGTCCTCATTCGGAACATCCACAACTCCCCTGAGAGCGGAAATCATTCCCTCCTCGAAGTCATTATTCCGAGCTTCTATATCATTGTCTGAACCTAAGATTTCTGTGCCTGTTGGTGACGCAAGCTCTTCATCATCTAGTTGAATAGGTTCATCGTTTAATTCCTGAGCTGCAAGAGGTTCGAGCATTTCTACCAAGGAGTCGTCTATAGTAGCCACCAACTCGTCAATATTCCTGGATGCGGCAGAACGAGAAGGTTCTCCCTTATGCCTCTTGGAAACAGGCTCAACACTTGGCATTATTTCCTTCCTTTTCTCTCCAATCCCGACCAAGTCCTGATGGGATGCACCAACATTAGAAGAATATGAATCTAATTCGCTCAATAGATCATATGTGAGCGTGATTCCTTTCTGTCTCAATTCCTGGACATGATAATCGACCCACCATAGAGAATATTTAGTCACCGGTCTCATTAAGGTTGCCAGGTCTGCGTGCTCAGGTTCTGACCACTTCACTAGAGGAAGAGGTCGGCTTTCCTCGAAACGTGGCTGGACTTGGTTCCCATCATCTTGTAACTGGTCAGGCACTCGGCAAAACTCAATTGCCCTCATGAAATCTAGTGGCATCCTGGACCACATTTTTCGTCTGACTTTGTACTCATCGGCAACATTTGCCCAAAAATCCTCCAATTCCATCCTGTGCTTGTACTTTCTCCCTTCCACTGTCCGAATGTTATGATGTGGGTCATAGTTGACCTTGGACTTGTAGGCCGTGAAAGGGTATCATTGGATCTCCAACCTTGCACTTTCAACTGCCTGTGCTGATGGACAATAGTTGACCTTGCACTTTCCACTTTCCACTGTCCGAATGTTATGATGTGGGTCATAGTTGACCTTGGACTTGTAGGCCGTGAAAGGGTATCATTGGATCTCCAACCTTGCACTTTCAGCTGCCTGTGCTGATGGACAATATTCTAACATATTCCCGATGAAGAATGGGAATGTGACAGACGCCTTCTTAGTTGGTCTTTGGATATTCTGGTATTCTTCTAATTGTCTCAAAACCTCGGGCAAGATCCTCCGATTGGTCGGATAGATAGGCAATTTATAGGGATTTCCAGTAAATCCCTGGATCCTGATATATGTGAATTTCTGGAACTGGGTGAACCAAGACCCATATTTGCTGATAAGACTTTTCGCTTCATGGCTCAGCTTCTGATGCAATCCTCCTTGAAGCTTTCTGGTAATGTGCATTAGGAAGGCATCATGCACCCTCCTGAAGTGAGTCTTCTCCTTCAATTGGAGCTGAGGATAACAGTCGTAAGGCTCTAGTTCGTTCTCCCCGTTGCCAATCTTGCCCTTGCAGATCAATCCTGGATACTTGTATGATCTGGCCAACAGGTATACAACATACGAACTCATATGAAAAGACTTAGTCTCTTCGAGGTTGATTAGTTGCTCGTGGAGGTTGTCACTTATCATCCGTGACCAGTTAAACATTTTGACTCCAGAAGTAATCTCATCTATAAAATAGTACATCCAGCTCTCGAAGAAGGCACCTTGCGGGTTACCAGCTATTTTGTTCAGCATCAGCACGATATCCCCAAAATATTCCTTGAAGTCTGTGCGGCGAGGTCTCTTGGGAAACTTCTTAATTGAAGGCTTAGGCTTGTCCATCCACACCTTGTTAACTGTCATGGCGCACAAATCTGGCTGACTATCATATAACCTTTTAGCTTCTTCCTTGGTCTTATAGACCATCCGTGAATGTTCCGGGATGCCGAAGGTGTCCTGGATTGCAACTTCGCCCAAGTGTGCTAGGACTCTTCCATCAGGTGCGATGATCTGTCTCTTTTGAGCGTCATAGTGGAGAGCGCACTCCACCATCAACTCCGCACAATCCATTGCTGGTGGGAATCCAGCTGCTTGGAATATCCCGTTTCTGAGCATCTGTCTGGCTATTGCTGTGGGGAGTCCCTTCTGCCCATACACTCTTTTCTTGAATTCATCAAAGTCAACGTGTCCGAGATCAGTGTCCACGACATTCTTCCACTTTGAAATGACCTTGGTCTCTTTCTGAGCACCGTTGCTGGCAAACTTCATTTTCAGCTTCTTTGATGGTTCGCCTACCGTGATCGTCAACCTGCAGTCATAAAATTAACATTAATACAAAGACTTTTTTTTTTTTTTAAATAATTAAACCTCGTGCCTTGGATTCGAAAATTTACTTTCAGCTGGTTAAACAAGTAAATTGCTGTGAAAAAGCAAGCTGAAATAAATTGGATGAAGTTGAAAATTTTGCCAGAACTTCGTCAAGATGAAAGGACAGAAAAGAGATAGCAAATTTAATTGACCGAACATCAAACCTCAGTGAAGAACTGTTAAATGCAAATCAGATTTAAAAATCTGATTTTTAGAAGAAGTGCGCCCCTCTTCACAGAAGAATTTCAGCTCTAAATAAATCTCTTTTCTTTTCCTGCGAAAAATTCCTCAGCATAACACTGCCACTCTCTCTGGGAAAATTCGACTTTTCCTATTGATGAATCAATTGCCTGATAATTTCGAGAAAGATTAAAGTTCTCTTCAGCTGTGTGTGAAAAAATGAGTTGCTGAAACTCATTATAATGCTGAAGGATTGAATTCGATTTAGTAACTGCCATATTCTTTCTCGATCTCGATTTGTTTTCATTTATCCAAATAGGCAAGTTTCCTTTTAATTTTCGACAAGAATGAGTCTCGAGCTTATCCGGACAAATCTTCAAAAATTCGATTTTTCATTTAATGTTTATCTTTGATTTTTCAACTTTTTAAATAAAACATTAAATATTTAATTAAATTCATGGTGAATTTAATTTTTCTTGTCGGATTTCATCTCTGCCTGGCGTGCTTTATTTTCTTCCAATTCTCATCTGGCAAATTTGATTTTGTCCAAGGCATTTTTAAATTCCAAATAGTTGAAAATAAATTATTAAAATATTAAAAATATTTTAATTAATTCCAACCCGTTCGTTTTAGACCCATGGCTATTTCGATTTTCCTTTCATTTTTCTTGGCTAAGAGTGTATTTTTCGATTTTATCCTCAATTTCGTCTAGCCAAACCAAAATTTAAGCCATTCCGTTGAAAATTTAATTGCCAAATCCCTATTTTTCTTTGCCGAGGCGAAATTTTAATAGCACTGAGCCTATTTTGTTCTGCTAAAGTCAAATTTTCTCTTGCTCAGTCGAACTTTTCTAGGCAAAATCCTTGTCTGGATGTCTTCATCGGTCGAATTTCTTTGACGCTTGACAAATTCTCCTTCCTTTTGGCCAAGGGCGATCCTTCCTTTCCCCTTGCCTTGTGCACTTTTCTTCGGTCAAAGTTGTCAATTTCTTCGCATTTTCTCCATACTTAGGAAAATTTAATTTCTTTTCCACCTCTGTGTTAGGCACACTTCATTTTATTTCTTGCCATATCCCAATCTCCTTTAGCATGTGTCCCATCAAACTTGGCACTTATCCTCTTGAAAGTTGTAATGTCCCCTTCTCAAACCTGATTGTTCTTGTGACCGTTGGCCCTTTTTCTGGAAACCCGAAGGCTAGTCGGAAGATAAATTAGGGTTTCCTATTTTTGAGGATGTCATTGTTCAGAGATGGTGGATTCAATGGCGGATTCCTTCTGGGTTTTCAGAGGGCTTCGCAGTGGTATGTTCATCTCGGCATTCAGAGCACTTTTTGGAATTTACTATTTTTAGTAAATTCTATTTTTGGCAGTAATCAGGATGGTATCAGGCAGTTGAATTTCCCCTTCAGTTGGTTCAAGTGGCGTATTCAGTTTCGGGCTTCAGAATGCAGTTCTGGGAAGTCGAGCTCATTTCACTTAAAAATAACATTATAATTAAAATGTTATTTTATCACCTTGGCCTAGTCGAATGACTTAATGTCGTTTTAAAAGGTGGACTCAAAGGGTGGCGCCTTCATTAAGGTTATAATTAATATTTGGCGAGGTTTCCAAAGTCAAAGGAAATTAATGTGGGCGCATTTATCAAGGTGATGTTTAATTAAAATATGATTATTGAGCTAAAGGTGAAAAGGACGCCTTATTGAAGGAAAAGTTAGGGTTTGAGCTTGAGTTGGACTTTAGGGTTTCGTGAAGTCAAACGGAACTTATAAAAAGGAGTCTTGTGCATCATTTCTGCATCTTTGGTTTATGCTAATGTTATGCTGCCGAAACGGTTGCGGAATTGCTTCGAGGAATAAATGCTTCCTAGTCTGGGCTCGACTTCGTGCTTGAGAGATAGCACCTAGTGGAGAGGTTCGATTATTTAAGGTAGATTTGTGAGTTCATTTGTATTTGTGCTTTGTATTCAGTTTGGTCTTGTTAAGTAAGTCTGCTTTTTTAGAGAGTTTTCTGTATTTGCTGATTTAACACAGCAGATCCATGTTTTTCATTGTAAGTCAAAAAAAGACAAAAATATAGTTCTGGGTATTGTCTTATTCTATTTGTATGGGAAGAGCGAACAAATTCCTAGAGTCTTGGAATTTATTGTCAAGTCTTTTAATTTTAAAGAGAAATCGCCTTCTTACAGCAGGCCGTACCTTTTTGCTGTTCTTGGGTTTTGTGCATTAAACAATAGTTGCATTTCAAGTTTGTGTTAAGCTGCTGTCTTGAGCGCCATCATCATAGGAGATTTATGCATCTTAGTTTACGCAAATTGAGTGATTTTTAAGTGAGTTATGAGCATTTGCATACTTTCATAGGCTGCTGTTTTCAAGTGCAAAATACAGATCTGGGAATTCAAAAGAAAACAGAAGTATCAATTCCAATCTCTTGTGCGAATTGGATGTGGCATTTAGAATCAAGTTGAGGAAGTATTATTGTATTGTATTGGTTACTACTTCCAGTTCTAAATCTCTTGACAAGCATATGATCTTCACTCTGTACACTGACAGTAGTACTGGCAGTATTTATTAAGCTTTCTCAAATCTATGTTGTAATGCTTTATTTCCTTCGAAGTTATTGTAATAGTTAAATCTCCGCCCTATGGTAGCTACTTTCCCATCTTGGGTCAGCAAGCACATTCTGGGTGTTAAGCACTTTCCAGTTTCAGCATTTCACTTCAAGCTTTGTTTTCTGTAATCACTCCGTCATATGGTCGCCCCTCACTCCGCATTGGATTGGGTAGCACATACTTGACGTTGAGCTCTTTTCTGTACTTAGAATAGCAGATCCTCTGACCAATGCTCGCCATCATCGGCGCCATTCTGGTTAGAGTTACAGCATAAGCAGTTTCATTTAGATCCTCTGACCAATGCTCGCCATCATCGGCGCCATTCTGGTTAGAGTTGCTTTCCTGCACGTTTTGGTTTTCTCCTCTAACCTTAACGGTGCACTGCTTTGTAATCTGTTAATTGAAAAACAAAAAAATTTGGCTCAGAATATTTCAGTGGTATTAGAGCCAAGATCCCGCCATCCTGTGCCCATCAGAGTTCACTTGACAGAGAAAGATGAATACAGAGAAGTCTCTACTTGAGTTAATGCATGATCTGTATACGCTATTGAAGGATCCTGAGTTAAGGTGTGGAATCAGAAAGATTTATGCTAAGTCTGAGAAGTCGGATTTGATTGGGATTTCTAAAGAAAGCCAGTTCAAGAGGAAATGTGAACACGAGGCTGACATACTCTACAGAGATTATCAGAGCATGACAGATGAGTTTAAGAACGGTGTTTCATTTGATACCTTTTTGGATTGGGTGGTGACTTATTACCCTGGAAAGCGGGCTATGGTCAACTACATCAAGAAAATGATTAAGGAGGAAGCAGAACATGCCATGGTTGCAGGTGCAATGAAGGAAGAAGAAGTGCCTATTTGTGGATTGCAGCCGAGAAATTTGCAGGTTGAAGAGAAAAATCAGTCAACTAGTGTTGAAGATGGCACAAGCAAGGTGCTCATTTCGCCTAAAAATGATAGGGCGTTGGATGAAGAAACCTTGACAGATGAGGAGTGTGCGGGAGAGCCCCATAATACTCCCCTTGACTTGCATGGGATAGCAAGTGATGTAGATCAGTTCGGTGAGAAGAATATCGCAGCAGACTTGAATCCTAATTTGGATTCATCTCATGAAGGTTTTGAGACTAAGGGCTTCACAAAGGATGTTGGTAATGTTTTCGAGGTGTTTGTACCTCCTCTTGTTGAAGATTTAGGGATAGATAGTTTTCCTCTTGTTGCTGTTCAAACTCCTCAAGAGTTTTCACAAGATGAATTTCTTTCAAGTGATCACGAAAACCTTTATGGCATGCATATGACTATTCATGATGAGATCAGAAACACACCTATAGATGAAAGGTACATTGAAGATAAGGATGATAAAAAATTTCTAATAGCTAGCTCTAAAGATTCCTTACTTCCTTTCAGTGACAGTGCTAAGGGTGGTTTTGAGTTTGAACTTCAGACCCAACCATTGGAGGAAGGTACTTATGAAGACATCAGCCTTAGTGATTTGGGAGTTGACCTTTTCCAAGAATCAACACTCCAAGTGTTGCACAAAGAACACTCTTCCTGTGATCGAAACAATCAGCCTCTCACCATTTGGGATCCAGGTGTGAAGGCACTTAGTGATGACAAACCGGTATGGGATGAATTTCCCTTTGATCCGGATGAAGAAATGGAACTCGATAAGGGTTCTCTATCAGCAGTCAATGGTGTTAATATGCTTAAGTTTGGGGCTGCTTTCAAGTTTGATCAGAGTAACATGGAAGAGGAAACAAAGTTTGAGGGCCATATGGCTCTTGAAGATGAAAGGGTTGGAGGAATTACCAAACATAAATCTGATTTATCAAGGCATGAAGCTGATTGCAATCAACGAGTTGAAGGCTTAGTGGAGTATGATGTTTCCCAAGACATTGAGCACTCCCCACTAGTTGGTGGTGAAGTACAAGAATGTTGGAGCAACAATGAGGGCAGCAAAAGCGTGAAACGAAGTTCTGTTTTTCAGTTACAGCCTATCGGCAATTCACCATCTTCGCATTCTTATGAGTGTGAAGGCCAACCTGAGGTGTCCGTTGAAGATGAAGTGCGAGCTCTATCTAGATTTGATCGCACACATAGTCTGATTGAAGGGCTTATTTGGGATGCTCAGCTTGAAGAGAAACAAAGAGGAGTGAAATATGAGGTTGCTCTTCCCAAGTTGCAACTTATCAGAGACTCATTGGAGACCTTGAAGTCTGAGTACATAGGCTTGATTGAAGATAGAGATCATGTCGTTGAATCTGCAAAGAAGGCCTTCATTGTTTTCGAAGAAAGGGAGAGTATGGTTGATGAGCTCACTTTGGAGCTTAAATCAACAAAGGACAAGTTGAAAGAAACTCAGTTGGATCTAACAGAGGTTGCAGACCAGTTTGCAGATTTCAAACTTTTCAAGGAGCAAGAGGATGCACAAAGAGCTAAAAAAATCAATCAAGTGATTGGAGATTTTGACTGTCTTCAAGAGGAGTTTGATCTTGAAAGCATTTCAAGAAAGTCAGAAGTTGCATGTGCTGATTTGGGGCAGCGAGACGAAAGGAATGGCTTCCAAGTCTTCGACAATCCCTTCTTTGAAGTGGGTGCAGAAGCAACTTATGACAATCCTCTCTTTGTTTTGAAAAAAGAGTCAAGTAGTGAAGAGACCAAGCATGAGGTCAAGCGTGAACTCCAATCTAAGGATGCCTTGATATCACTCCATGACGATGTGCCACGTATGTTGAGTAGTAAAAAATGCTTAAGAGGAATTGAGGATGCAGTCTTCACTTTGGAAAAGGGACCAAAATATGGTGATTGCACTCTTGTCAATCCATTCCTTGGGTTGAGGGATGCTAGTCAGCTCTGGGAGTTGAATTCGAAGTCATCTTATGCTTCATGCTTCAGTGTTCCTGAAGTTTTCATGGTTTGGTTTCAAAGGTTCATCAGAGGGGATGCCAATTTTACAAGTATGCACTTGATTTTTACTAGCACTCAGAGATGTGCTATGTTTCCTTGCCGGAGTGTTGGAGATTATTTTCAGTTGGGTATTCAAGCTTGGGATTCTCAACAAGGGTTGATGGAGCATACAGTTTGTGGAAAGAAGAAATTATGGAGGGACAAGAATCAAATTTTCAGACTTTTTGGTGTCGTTCTTTTCTTTAGCAGCTTCTTGATGGTTCCATTTGTTCATCAACAAATGGATTGGAGAGAGATTTTGAGCATGGGTTGGAGAAATGAACGATTGGTTGCTCTTGAATGTGTTGCCCAGCTAAGACCAGGACAGATTTTGAGATTCGAGCTTGCTGGTTTGAGGCAGACCAGCCACTTTACATGTTGCGTTTCTCGCATTCAGGAGAGTTGGTTCATCACTCATGATCAAAGAGGTGGTAGTTCTCTCATGGAGATGAATCTAGTGTGTTTTCCAACCACCTTGGAGGTGTCACTTTGCAGCTCGATGGTCATCTCACATGCTTACGCTTGGGATTTGGAGTGGTGTTGTTGTTTTCCCTTGGGTAGGACTCGAGAATCAGATTGCACTGCGCTGATCCTAGTCTTGATCAGCAGTAATTATTTGTTCCTTCATACTTTTCCTACCCTCCAAATTCATCTTATGAGGGTTGATGATGTAAACTTTGACAACTTACTCTCAGTATTGATTCATGACAGCAGTAGCTCACATGTTTTGGTTCACCATTCGGAGACTCATGGGGTTGGAACTATGATTGTTTTCTGTAGTCTTCGTGGTTGTGCCAGTATAACTCAGATGAGGCATGGTAGCTTTATGCGGAGACATGAGTATGAGTTTGTGGAGCTCTTGCAAAGAAATGCTTCCTTCCTTGTAAGAAGATTTGTAGGGGTCACACTTGCAGTCATGGTCCCGTTTGTTACCATGTGGAGGTATGGGGAGGAGTTCGATTTTGATTTGAATAGTCTATCTCTCCTATTGCTTAGAATGGTGATTGACAGTAGTATGGTTGATACTGTTAATTCGGGGGATCGTGGACATGAGATGTTGCATGATTTTGATTTCCTTCCTTTAAGACCTTTCAGTTTGAGAATCATAGATGGTAACACTTTGGAGTTACAAGGGGAGTCAGTGCAGCATTGGCATGATATTTTCATTGATGTGATCAGAGTGGCGCAGCGGAAGCATGGTGGGTTTTTCCTGAGACGCATTTGGGAACCAGGGATCATACTTGTTGCGTATGGATTAGTCTTCAAACTATTGGAGTTGTGGTGGTATTGCTTGAGGACAAGCAATTTTGGGAAGGGCGGATTGTAATGTCCCCTTCTCAAACCTGATTGTTCTTGTGACCGTTGGCCTTTTTTCTGGAAACCCGAAGGCTAGTCGGAAGATAAATTAGGGTTTCCTATTTTTGAGGATGTCGTTGTTCAGAGATGGTGGATTCAATGGCGGATTCCTTCTGGGTTTTCAGAGGGCTTCGAGTGGTATGTTCATCTCGGCATTCAGAGCACTTTTTGGAATTTACTATTTTTAGTAAATTCTATTTTTGGCAGTAATCAGGATGGTATCAGGCAGTTGACTTTCCCCTTCAGTTGGTTCAAGTGGCGTATTCAGTTTCGGGCTTCAGAATGCAGTTCTGGGAAGTCGAGCTCATTTCACTTAAAAATAACATTATAATTAAAATGTTATTTTATCACCTTGGCCTAGTCGAATGACTTAATGTCGTTTTAAAAGGTGGACTCAAAGGGTGGCGCCTTCATTAAGGTTATAATTAATATTTGGCGAGGTTTCCAAAGTCAAAGGAAATTAATGTGGGCGCATTTATCAAGGTGATGTTTAATTAAAATATGATTATTGAGCTAAAGGTGAAAAGGATGCCTTATTGAAGGAAAAGTTAGGGTTTGAGCTTGAGTTGGACTTTAGGGTTTCGTGAAGTCAAACAGAACTTATAAAAAGGAGTCTTGTGCATCATTTCTGCATCTTTGGTTTATGCTAATGTTATGCTGCCGAAACGGTTGCGGAATTGCTTCGAGGAATGAATGCCTCCTAGTCTGGGCTCGACTTCGTGCTTGAGAGATAGCACCTAGTGGAGAGGTTCGATTATTTAAGGTAGATTTGTGAGTTCATTTGTATTTGTGCTTTGTATTCAGTTTGGTCTTGTTAAGTAAGTCTGCTTTTTTAGAGAGTTTTCTGTATTTGCTGATTTAACACAGCAGATCCATGTTTTTCATTGTAAGTCAAAAAAAGACAAAAATATAGTTCTGGGTATTGTCTTATTCTATTTGTATGGGAAGAGCGAACAAATTCCTAGAGTCTTGGAATTTATTGTCAAGTCTTTTAATTTTAAAGAGAAATCGCCTTCTTACAGCAGGCCGTACCTTTTTGCTGTTCTTGGGTTTTGTGCATTAAACAATAGTTGCATTTCAAGTTTGTGTTAAGCTGCTGTCTTGAGCGCCATCATCATAGGAGATTTATGCATCTTAGTTTACGCAAATTGAGTGATTTTTAAGTGAGTTATGAGCATTTGCATACTTTCATAGGCTGCTGTTTTCAAGTGCAAAATACAGATCTGGGAATTCAAAAGAAAACAGAAGTATCAATTCCAATCTCTTGTGCGAATTGGATGTGGCATTTAGAATCAAGTTGAGGAAGTATTATTGTATTGTATTGGTTACTACTTCCAGTTCTAAATCTCTTGACAAGCATATGATCTTCACTCTGTACACTGACAGTAGTACTGGCAGTATTTATTAAGCTTTCTCAAATCTATGTTGTAATGCTTTATTTCCTTCGAAGTTATTGTAATAGTTAAATCTCCGCCCTATGGTAGCTACTTTCCCATCTTGGGTCAGCAAGCACATTCTGGGTGTTGAGCACTTTCCAGTTTCAGCATTTCACTTCAAGCTTTGTTTTCTGTAATCACTCCGTCATATGGTCGCCCCTCACTCCGCATTGGATTGGGTAGCACATACTTGACGTTGAGCTCTTTTCTGTACTTAGAATAGCAGATCCTCTGACCAATGCTCGCCATCATCGGCGCCATTCTGGTTAGAGTTACAGCATAAGCAGTTTCATTTAGATCCTCTGACCAATGCTCGCCATCATCGGCGCCATTCTGGTTAGAGTTGCTTTCCTGCACGTTTTGGTTTTCTCCTCTAACCTTAACGGTGCACTGCTTTGTAATCTGTTAATTGAAAAACGAAAAAATTTGGCTCGGAATATTTCAAAAGTGTCGTGATACTTAGTCAAAAATCTTCATTTTTCATCATTTAGCCTCTATACTTAGGCAAATATTCGAATTTTTCCTTGGACTAGGTATCAACACTTAGCAAAAAATCATTATTTAATCCTCTTAATGTGCCTAGGCGGACTTCCTTAGCATTTTGGACAAGCATCGTGGACGTCTTTGGCACCTTGCCAAGTGTATGGCGGACTTCGAGCATCTTGGATGTCCCTCTTTTCTAGGGCGGATTTCCTTAACACTTTAGCATTTGTTCATCCTTTGGAAATGTTATAATGTTTAGCCATAGATCAATTTTCCACCTTTTTAGGCCCTCATACTTAGTTGAATTTCAAAATTCTCTTTAGCTGGGCGCCAACACTTAGCAAAATTTTGATTTTCCTCTCCTTTACATGCATAGGCGGACTTTCCAAGCCTCTTGGACATCCTTCTTTGGAGATGGCAGACTTTAGAAGGAATTAGGATGTCAAGGGCGGACTTTGGAGGGTGTTTGGATGGGTCTTCAAGATGCATGGCGGACTTTAGAAGATGCTTGGATATCAAGGGCGGACTTCAAGACTTCTTAGCACATGCATGGGCGGACTTCTTATGATGCTAGGATGTGCTTCCTTATGCTGGGCAGACTTTGGAAGTGGCCAGGATGAGCTTGCTTAGTGCATGGCGGACTTCAAGGAAGTCAAGGATATCAAGGGCGGACTTCATAGGTCTTAAGGATGTGCAAGGCGGACTTTGAAGCTCCTTAGGATATTCCTCTTTGCTGCTGGGCGAACTCCATGGACTTCCAGATTTTCACAAACTTCATCTTTCCTTCATCCTTCTTCCATGGCGAATTTCTGACTTGACCAAATTTCAAATGAATTTCATTATTTAAGAGCTGATTTTCCATGATTTTGCTTCAGATCTGCTTGATCTTGAAGTGGTTTTGACTGATTTTAAATGTTTTTGGTCTGATTTTCATGCTTTTTGACCTTTTTTTTTTCCAGATTTTTCAATAATTTTTCAATTTTTTTTTTTTACTTTGATTTTCTGAGAGTTCTATTGAGTTTTTCGAACTTCTAAGTGCGTTGTAATGAACTGGACCAATTTTTTTTTGATTTTTCACAAATGATTACAATGCAACACGCACCCGTTAAGGTTAGCATAAACCAAAACGATGCGAAAAGTAACTCTAACCAGAATGTACACCAGGATCCCGATGTGGGCAAGGTGTGAGCATTGGTCAGAGGATCTCAAAGGAAAATGCTGAACAAGAACTCTAACCAAGAGATGCGCCGGTGAACGACGAGCATTCGGTCAGAGGATCCCTATCTAATGCAATACTGAAAATTAGCTCAACACCAAGTATGTGCTACTCAATCCGTGATGGATAAGAGGCGACCATATGGCGGAGACTTAGGAAATTACAATGCAAAACAGTAATAGGCGGCAAGCCAGCCTCTTCCACTTATTCAGTGGGCAGTACAAACATGAGGAAATTGCAAGAAATGTTAAAAGATGCTGACAGTACTACTGTACAGCTTACAATATCAGAAAGTTCGTTTGTTAAGCACAATATAAGAGAGTCTTCAACATTACAACAATATAGAATGATAACTTCAAGTCTTCTCAATAACTTTCCTTCCAAACAACTCGAATGATTATTTCTAAGCTCGCTGTTATGACAGAGTAAGGACTGAATTCTGTTATCAGCAACACAGTAATACCAAAATATGCTCACAAACCTCACACCACTCATTCAAAATGCATGTAAATGGATGCAAATGACACCTAAGATGAAGGCGCCCAAGTTCAAGACACAAAACAACCCCAAAACAATGTCATTTATTTTCTACTCAATTCCCAAGACAAGTACAATGGTACGGCCCCTAGACAAGGGCGATTTCCTTCCCAAAAATTCAACACTTGATTAAAAATTATGAAACTTCACAATAATTGGCGCCCTACCAAGACCAATGAGAATATGCAATACCCACAATGAAATCTTTTTGTATTTTTGAATTATGAGCAAAAACTGCCTACAGCTATGAAACAACAGCAACTCTAAAACATGACAAAATGCTTGAACAACATCACCAAATGCAACAGAACTCAACTACAATGCAAAAACTACCAATTACAAGCTAACCTCTCAACTAGTTGCTATCTTTCAAGCAAGAAGATGAGCCAATGCTAGGAGGTGTGCTTTCCTCGAAGCGAGCGTCTGAAGACAATCCAGCAGCATAACGGTGTAGTAGACAAAAGATCCCAAATGAAGAGCTGAGGCCTGATTAAATAGACGAGAGAGAAACATCTAGAAGCTTCCAGAGGGCGCCCAAACCCTAATTTCAAATTCACCTTTTCCCTCCAAAAGATGGCATCCTTTTTCATCAATAAAATATTTCACTTTTTAAAATAAAATCAATCTCTCAAAAAGGCGTCCCTTTTCTTAGTCTCAATATTTGACATTAAAAATATAATTTATCTCCTTATGACGCCTTGACCCTCAAAAGTCCCCTTTTTAAAAACAACTTAAAGTTGTACTGCTAGGGGGGTATAATATTAAAATAATAATATTATAATGAAAATACTTATCTCTCCAAGAAAAATGCGCCCAAGGCCAAGAACTGAAGTGCCAGCTGAAACAATTGAAGAAGAGGTACAACTGAACTGAACCCAAACTGTCCACTGCCAGAAATAGAATTTACTAAAAATAGTAAATTCGCGCCCTAATGCCAAACTGAACACACCACTGCGAAGCTCTCTGAAAACCCAGAAAGAGTCCGCAATCAGAATCCCAAACTCCAAGCAGCAACCTCCTCAAAACTAGGAAACCCTAATTTCACCATCCACATAGCCTACGGGTCTCCGGAATAGGCCAACGGTCAACTGAAACGATCACTGCTGAGAAGGGGACATTACATGCTTTTTCAGAACTCGGGACCCTTCCAAAAATAGAAACTTTCCAAAAATAGAAACTTTCTAAAAATAGAAAAAGCAAACCCTAAAAAATAGGGAACGTTGTTTGGTCCAAAAATGCCAAAAATGAAAAATCGAAAAAGCAAGATTTCCTAAAAAGTAGGAAGTCTCAGAATTGGCCGAATTCACAGTCGATCTTCGTCTCTTGGGCCTTCTGAGCGCTTCCATGACGTCTACGCACTGATTCAAGCATGAATTACTGACTTGGCTCGGGTAACTCTCGGCAAATTGACTTGAAACTCTTGGCAAAGTGATCTCACGTAACCGTCGCAAGGAGACAGAACCCTAAAAACTAGCAGGCAACTGGGGGTCCCCATCAGTGATGGGGCGATGTGTGAAAAGGTCACAACACCAACCTATTACAAGAAAATATAGGAACGTGTTTGAAGAGATTCTGCTAGGGCTACTACCTAAGAGAGGGTTTCAACACACCATAGAATTGGAAGAAGGGGAAAAACCGGTCATAACCACTCCATACCATCATCCACATAAGTAGAAAGAGGAGATAGAGAAAACCATTAAAGAACTTCTTGAGATGGGTCATATTCAACCCAACTCTAGCCCTTCTGCATCATCTGTAGTCCTTGTCAAAAAGAAAGATGGCACTTTCAGAATGTGCATAGATTATAGAGCTCTAAAAAAAAGGACCATCAAGAACCACTACCCCATCCCTTGGATTGATGAACTCCATGGAGCAAGGTTCTTTTCCAAGATCGATCTTCGGTTAGGTTATCACCAAATAAGAATGAGGGAAGAAGATGTGCCTAAATCAGCTTTCTGTTACCACTATGGGAATTTTGAATTCTTAATCATGTCGTTTGGGCTTACCAATGTCCCAGCTACCTTTCAATCATGCATGAACCACACCTTCCGCAATCAACTCAAAAAATTCCTGCTAATCTTCTTCGATGACATTCTTATATATAGTAAAACATGGAAAGAGCACCTCCAACATATTGATGAGACCCTTGAGATTTTAGAGCAAGAATCCTTGTACGCCAAAGCATCAAAATGTGAATTTGGCATGAAGGAGATACTTTACTTGGGCCATAAAATCAATGCCCAAGGGGTGAGTGTGGATGAAGAAAAAATAGCAGCCATCAAGGAGTGGCCTAAACCCAAAACTCTTACATAGCTAAGGACCTTTGTAGGACTTTGCAGTTATTACAGGTGTTTGTGAAGGGATTTTCAAATATTGCATCCCCACTCACAAACTTAACCAAGAAGGCGGATTTTGCATGGAACGAAGTAGCCTAGCAAGCCTTCAAAAGGTTAAAAAAAGCCATGAGCTCATGCCTAGTTTTGGCCATTCCCGACTTCACCCTACCCTTTGAACTACAATGTGATGCATCCGAAGAGGTTATTGGCATAGTTTTGATGCAAAATAAGCATCGTATAGCTTTTGAAAGTTGTAAACTTACTCAAGAAGAAAGGCACTACCCCATTTACAATAAAGAGATGTTGGCTATGCACCAGGTTCCATGTGAAAACTGACCATAATAGCCTAAGATACTTCATGCACCAGAAGGACTTGAATGACCATCAACAAAAATGGGTTAGTCGGATACAAGCCTATGACTTTGACATCGAGTATGTGAAGGGGACAAACAATGTGGTGGCAGATGCCCTGTCTAGGCGACCTTGCTTGAAAACTATAACCAGTATATCCACAGATTGGAAATATGACATTATTTCGGAGTATGCAAAAAGTCTCCAAGCCAATGAAATTTTAGAGGGGCACCTCCCCAACGAAGAGTACAAGGTGGTAGAGGAACTCATCCTATATAAGGGTAGAATATTTCTAGTACCCAACTCCAAGATGAAAGAGAAGATTCTTAAAGAGCATCATGATAACCCACTAGCCAGGCGCCAAGGGTACTACAAAACATACAAGCGAGGGAGAAGTACTCATGGAAAGGCCTCAAGAAGGATGTGTTAAAGTATGTGCAAGAGTGTATGACTTTCCAAAGGAATAAAACCAAACAAAGGCAACCCGTCGGACTTCTACAACCCTTACCAATTCCCAACCAAAAGTGGGAAAATGTCTCTATGGACTTTATTACCAGGTTGTCCAAAACTCAAGGAAAGGATTGCATATATGTGGTGGTCGATAGGCTCACCAAGTACGCCCACTTCTTTGCCATACCCACAGAGTATAAGGCGCCCCAAGTGGCTGAACTATTCTTCAAAGAGATTTTTAGACTCCATGGTCTCCCCAAGAACATAGTTAGTGATCGGGATAGTCAATTCCTAAGTCAATTCTGGCAAGAGCTTTTCCGTTTGTTCGGGACTAATCTCACACCAAGCACCGGTTATCATCCCCAGATAGATGCAAAGACCGAGATAGTCAACAAATGGATGGAAGGTTATCTAAGAAACTATGCCACCAGCCAACAAAGTGCTTGGGCAAAATGGCTCCATTTAGGGGAATACTGCTACAATACAACACACTACATCTCCATCAAAATGAGCCCATTCAAAGCACTATATGGGTATG
Source organism: Sequoia sempervirens (assembly GCA_007258455.2). Classification (NCBI taxonomy): domain Eukaryota; kingdom Viridiplantae; phylum Streptophyta; class Pinopsida; order Cupressales; family Cupressaceae; genus Sequoia; species Sequoia sempervirens. Next base: position 93,747 of record VDFB02154412.1, on the reverse strand, counting down.
AACCCACCACCTTTGGGAGTCTAATTACACAAGAGATCCAAGTGCCCAGGGCCAAAGACTTTATACAGCAGAGTATGGACATCATGAAAACCCTTAAGGACAATTTACACCAAGCTCAGAATTAGCAAAAGATGTATGTTGATCAAAACCGCACAGAAAGGACCTTTGAGGTGGGAGATCTAGTATTCCTACGGTTGCAACCATACAAACAATCATCCCTCAAGTCCAATGGAGTAGAAAAACTTAAGCCCCGATTTTATGGGCCTTACACGATTTGAAGAAGGGTTGGTGAAGTAGCCTATGAGCTAGAGCTTCCCGAAGACAGTCGCATTCATAACGTTTTCCATGTGCCAAGATTGAAGAAGATGCTTGGAAAAAAAGTGACACCTTGTGTGGAGTTACCTCCACTTGATGATGAAGGTAAATTGGTCCTCGAACTTGAAGCTATCCTCAATATGAGAGAGAAGCGGTTAAGAAACAAAAGCATCCAAGAATTCCTGGTGAAATGGAAGAGTCTACCAGAAGAAGATGCTACATGGGAAAACAAGGAAATTCTCACTCACCCAAACCTCCAAGTTACTTGAGGACAAGCAATTTAGGAGGGGAGGACTGTCATAACCCACATAAATGACATTTTTAAAAATGCATAAATATATTCTTATATCTTATACACATCTATATATATGTATCTTCCATTTCAGTTACAAAGAATGTACATTTAAAAACATATACAAAAATGATATTACAATTATCAAATTATCTGATTATGATTATTATTAGACTTCAATATAAATGATATCGACGCTCTAGAAATATATGCATTTTTTATTACTCACCAACGATTCATATTTAGCATATATTATTAATTGATCAAACACTTCTTAATCGTGCTTTAAGAGACTAACACATGGGAATTAAGTTGATCACACCTCTTGAGCAAGAGACACGTCTAGAAAGGGGGGCATAATGATTCACCCCTTAGAAATAGGAAGGCGATTTGGTCTAGCAATGAATGAAGAAGGATTAGAAGCAGAAAAGATAGCGGCACAAAAATACAGGTGAATTTCCTTCACATGGCTTTAATATTTAGTTCTAAATTCCACATAATGATGCTGCAGGAATTCTGTATGATCTAGGCTTCTATTCGATCTTTGCATTGCTAGACCTATTCTTTAACCCTACTCATCGAACTACCCAGTTTACCTTTGCTATGATTAAATTATGAGATAGAATGATCATATTGGGTGAACTCTGCATCACGTATGTAAATATGCATCCCTTGATCGATCTATGTAGAACATCTCCTTAAAACAGCCATAGGTAAAGTTGTGTGATATTTCGTTTCTTAAACCATTTAGGAAAGAAAAGTGAAAGATAATAACTTGGGTTTGGTTCTACTGCATCACTCTTATGGGAATAGAACATTGTCGTTTTAAGTGTTAACTATGATTGAATTCAGGCTTGATTGATGCTAGATCTCTTATTCGATTTGATAGAATGCATTTAGATATGATTGATGTTGGATCTCTCCTTTAATAGAATACATTCAGACTTATGGTATCATTAACCTTGTGCATCATAGATAGGAAAGAAAGAGACTAGAACTAACATGGATACATTGATGTTGTTACATATGCATTCTGATACTTTATCATGATATAGTTTAATTGATGTAAACATTCTAAAAGCATAATAGGTGAAAATAAAAGAATCAATGATAAATGCGTATTCATGTGGTTATACAAAGATTGTCTACAATGTGCTTGTAACCTTGTTAGGAAGGGAAAAACATGAGTGAAGTGGTTTTCCTGAAAACCCCACCTAAGATGCAATATACCGAACCAATTTTTTTCGATTTTTGAATGCAATTACAACAAAATACACCCGTTAGGGTTAGTACTTAAAAACCAAAGCGATGCAGAATTCAACTCTAACCAAGAATGTGCCAGTTGATGGTGAGCATATGGTCAGAGGATCTCAATGTAATGCTGAAAGATTAACTCTAACCAAGAATGTGCCCGAGATGGACGAACATATGGTCAGACGATCCCTACCAACTACAAGTGCTGAAAATAAACTCAACACCTAGAATGTGCTTTCAATCCCGGAGTGGGAATGGAGCTATCATAGGGCAGAGATGCTCAGAAACTACAATGCAAATCAACTGTAAATAGGTGGAAGAATTACAAAGCATGATGAGAATGATGAGAAGAAATGCTGACAGTACTACTGCTCAACTTACAATAATATAGAGAATGCCTGCAAGAACAAGGATTAGAAACTCTTCAATTGCTGCAATAGTAAATGTGACCTCCACCAAGCTTAGTAAGACTTCCTAACACCAAACCTTCACCAAAAATGCACTTTCCAAAATCTGATATGACAGAACAACAACTTGAAATGCATAACCAGCAATCCTAGAATCCACTAAAATGCTCACAACTCACTCAATACTTGTCAGAATGACATGAGACTTGATGCAAACGAATGCTAGGATGATGAAAATGAAGACTAGACAAAGAAACAACTAATGAATTGAAGTATTTTTTTTTTCTAAACACTTGCCAGGCGGAATAGAATGGTATAGCCTCTAGAAATGTTCTACCAACAAGATAAAATTAGATTCTTCATTATAAATCACCAAAATTTGCACAAATGGGCACCTAGGGCATAGAAATGGTTCTAGCCAATACCCAAAACGAATATATTTTTATTTTTTGACTTATGAGCAAATACAACATGCAGCTATACTAAATCAGCAACTCCAGAACTTCATTAACATGCTAGAAATTGAACTACAAATGCAAAATAACTACTACAATGGAAAATCTCACTACAAAATCCACTCAACTACAAACTAACTCTCCACTAGTTGCTATCTTTCAAGCAAGAAGTCGAGCCAAGGCTAGGAGGCATTCATTCCTCGAAGCAATCCCAATACCATTTCGGCAGCATAACATTACTCAAGTCATAAGATGATAAAATGAAGAGAGAAGGCCTTCTTTTATAGACTTAGTAGAGAATCTCTAGATGCTTCTAGAAAGTGCGCCCTTTTTCCAATTTGAATTTGACTTCATTTTCCCTCCAAGAGTGGCGTCCCTTTTTTCATGAGGCAATATTTGACCCCTTTTTATTAAATTAAAATTATCTCCTCCTCAAAAGTTGGCGTCCCCTTTCTCCAAGCAATATTTTGACTTTAGGAATATTTAAAATATTTCCTCATGAGATGACCACCCTCAAAGTCCCCCTTTAAAAACAACTTGAAGTTGTAACACTAGGCCAAGGGGTCATAAGATGAAAATAAAACATTATTAATTTAAAATAACTTATCTCTCCAAAATGAGCACCTTAAAGCCAAAATCAATATTACCAACTGAACTGCTAGAAGAGGAAAGCTTGTTGAGCTGATGCAGACTAGACCACTGCTAAAAATAGAATTTACTAAAAATAGTAAATTTAGAAAGTTGCTCGGATCAAAGTGAAAGAAATACCATTGCGAAGCTTTCTGAAAACCCAGAAAGAATCCGCAATCCGCAATCCCAAACTCCAAGATGCAAATCCCTGAATCTTCAAAAGAACCCACCAAGCAACCGAAAAACCCTAATTCTGCCTTTGTCTAGCCGACAGCACATTGGAGATAGGCTATCAATCACTGAAAAGTGTAGGGCTAAAAATGGGGACATTACATAAGATTCCACCCCATAGGCCCGAGGCAAGGGTTGGGCCATTGAGGGGTGGGGGTCCCACCTAAGATTCAACCCCACTGGCCTGAGACAAGGGTTGGGCTAGGAGAGGTGGTAGGTCTTAGGCCACTTTGGACTCTATGGTTCCCCTCTCCTAATGGGATGAGCGTCTTCCGAGGTGTTTCCATGAGTGGAGTATGTAGATACTAAGCCACTAGAGAAAGAGGATTGTGATGGACAACCTCTTGAGCTTGATATGGGGGCTTCAGGGTGGATCCACCCATGGCACTCCTCTTATGTTTGCCAATCTGCATTTATGATTATGTCTTATTTTGATACTAGATATTAAATCTAACATATAGGTATATGGACATGTATGAATATGGTGAATGCAAGTATTACTTTAAGGTTGCCCTATTGCAGAAGGCCATTGGGTGGGAATAGAGATCCAAATCCATTAACCTTCAAGCAGCCTTAGAACTAGACAGGTAAGGGACATCACATAAATGAAAATATTAAAGTTAAGAATGGCACAAATGCTTAACCTTATTACATTTAGAAACATGAATATTAGGGGCATAACATGCTCATCCCATTCAAAAAAGCATTGTTCTCAGTGCTTAGCAAATCTGGATGCTTTTATATGAATTGCTCATCTTTCTATGTTGCACTTCCAGTTGACAGATTGTTCCACTTACTTAGAAACTTAGAAATGGTTTGGTTTCACAACTGCTTCATTCGTTTCTCTATGATTGCCTCAAGTTTCAAAATAAATTTCCCTTCTTCCTCTAACTCAAGAAATTTCGATTGGATTGGAAGCTTGTTACCTTATTACTTTCTTTAGGCAAGAGACATGAAATATAGGTACATTTTGGAAGAGGCTGGAAGTTCCAACTTATAAGCTACATTGCTGATCTGGTGGGAAACCTTATAAGGAACATAAAATTTGGGTGCAAGCTTGATGTTTTTATGCTACTTAACTGACTTTTTTTGTAAGGTTGCAACCAAAGGCATACCCAATCTCCCTCCCCAAAATGCCTCTCACTATGGTGTTGATTTTCTCGTTTTTTCATCCTATTCTGAGCCACAACTAAATTCTCATTAAGGATTCGAAGTATTTCTTGTTATTGTTGAATATATCCTCTATAGCACGAGCTTTGGGATGACCTTGTAAATAAGTGGTATATGGTGCCATAAAGAGCCTCAAGTGGAGTCATGTTTGTTGATGTGTGAAGTGATGTGTTATACCACCACTTTGTCAAGGAAAGCCATTTGGACCATTGTGCTTGTTTATTGGAAGAAAAATAACATAGATATCCTTCCAAACATTTATTCACAATTTTTGTTTGGCCATTTGATTGTGTATGGTAAGGCAACCTATGTTCTATTTTTTTTCTACATGTTGCAATTAAGCCAGTCCAAAATATGCTAGTAAAGATATGGTCACAATCACCCACAATGATTTTGGAAATACCATGGAGCTGTACCTTTCTCATGAATACTTGTGCCACAATACTAGCTTGAAATGAGTGAGAGAGTCCTAAAATATGTGAATACTTAGTGAGCCTATGCACAACCAACAAAATCACATCAAGGATATCTAACTTTGGCAACCTAGCAATGAATTCTATTGATATTTCCTTCAATGTTGTGCTAGTGTGCCTAATGGTTGTAAGAGGCCTTGGGTCTTTACCATTTAACCTTTATTTGGTTGGCATATCAAACATTTGGCTACAAATTCCCTTACATTCCTCTAAAGACCTTCTCAAAGAAATATTTCTTTATATGGAAATAGATCTTTAAGAACCCTAAATGTCCTATTGGTGAGATACAAATTTGACACAATATGCTAGCTTTCAACTAAGATTTTTTGCATAAAAAGAGCCTATTTTTGTACCATAAGGAGTCCTTTTTCCAAACATGCTTATCTAAAGAAGATGAGTTAGGTTGAAGTTCTTGAATAAGCTTCTTTGTTGGAGGATATTGTTACCATTATTTTCATGCAACTTCTACCCATTTAGGTTGCAATAAAGAAATGACACAAATTGTTGCTTCCTCTTTTTCCTATCAAGAAAGGGCATCAATTGCAATATTCTCCTTGTGCTTATTGTAAATAATTTCAAAGTTATACCTTAGCATCTTGGTGATCCATTTTTGTTGATCCATTGAAGACTTAGATTCTCATGATTTATCTTGAATTTGAAATGTTTTCCCATTAGATATTGTGCCTTTGTCTTGAATTTGAAAATTTTCCCACCAGATATTGTGCCATTTTTTATGGCATGAATTATAGCTAACATTTGTTTCTCATATGTGGGCCTTAACAAGTTCTTTCCTTTGAGTCGTCAACTCTCAAATGCCCAAGGATGCCCTTCTGCAATTGTACAATCCCAATGCCATGTATAGAAGCATCACATCCTACCACAAATTATTAGAGAAGTTTGAGGTAGCTAACATAGGAATGGAAGTAAGAGCTTCTTTAAGTTGTTGAAATGTTAGGTTAGTTTGTTTTGACCATGAAAAAGAATCCTTCTTCAACAATGTTGCAACAACCACCCCTGTTTTTTTTTTAAAACTGTTTGCTGATTGTGATGTTTTGATGATGTGTTTTGGTTTGTCTTGTTTCACATGTTTTCATTGATGCATTGCAAACATAGGAAATATTGCATAGAAAATAAAATACTGAGAAATAACATAGCTTTTCACATTGTATAATAACTTGTCACAATGGCAAATGATTACAAATAAATTCAGACTTAATGCAAGATATTCCAGACCTGGAAATAATGGTTATCAGACCTGATAAGAGTATCACATGGGCAGAAAATTACATAGAAGTCCCTGTGAGAGTCACCGAATGATAATACTATCAATCTACAACATTCTCCTTCATTCGGGCCAGTAAATACATATGAAAGACACCATGAGATTCACTATAGCAGACCCCAAAGTCACTGTCCATCTGAGAAAGGTCTGAAAATAACAACCCAGGAAATGTATGGCCCCCTAGGAGGGTGACCAGCTCCCAAAAATACAATTTCAACAATAAATGCAAACCAATGCATCAAATGAGGCGCCTAAGCAAGAGGAATCCAATGAGCCAATACCCAAAATGATTGGCCAGGCATGCACGGAGATATGAATGATTTTCACTTGTAGTCACTGTCAAAATGATAGTTTCCAAATTTCTGGAAATGCAAATCAGACTTCAAAAAAAATCCAAAACACCTTCAATCACCACCAAAACGAAGCCAAAGATCAAACACACCAAAAACTTCAAATCCACACCAAAAGACCACAAAAATCTTCATCATTCCACCACCAAAAGACTGAAAATCAGAACTCTGTTGACACCCAAGGTGATCCTTCAAGTAGAATCACTCTTATCCGGCTAGGGTGGATCTTTCACCACCGAAACCAGCTCCAAACGATGAGGGTTTTCATCCTCAACAAGCAGCAATAGAACCCTGGAAGCATTCCAACACCATCCTATTATGTTCCCAAATGAAAGATGAAAAATGAGAGCCAAAATTTTGCTTTATAGAAGTGAGAAGGAAATTAGGGCAACCTTTTTTTGAATTATTTTCCCACCAAGACTCCCACACCCCCCTCACGAGCCCTTTTTATTTTATTTAAAAATCCCTTATGTCTCCCTAGGGTGGTGTCCACCTTTTGAGGCTTAATATTTGGCCTTTTTAAAAACAACTTTAATCAACTAGGTGTGATGAGGTACTTTTTTGATGACCCCAAGACCCTCACTTAAGTTATAGAGAGACTATAAAAATAACTTAACTGACGGAAAAATACAAACATTATTTCAATCAACCTTATACTCACTAATGCCAAAATAGAAAATATACCTACTGGAGTAGAATAGGCCTCAACTAGTTGCCAAAAATACATTTACTATAAATAGCAACTGCTAAACATCAAATTGGCACAAAACTGAGATATGTTGTGACTTACTATAAATAGTAAGTACTGAAATTGGCTACTACTAAAAAATAGAAATTCCTGCCATAAAGCACCAAAAACCACCTGTTGATGTGTTTTTCGTGACCGCACCAACGCAAAATAAAGTTGCCAATGGCTACCCTATCCTCTCTTGATCAAAGTATCCAGCACGCTAAGATTGCGAGAGAGTTCGTGCGTTCAACTCCAAGGTTCCTTCAATGCGAATAGTCTCAGTTGGCTCGATGTGATTTGCTGGTATTTCAAGGGGACTTACGGAATTGTTCGGTAGCGGAGAAAGGAATTCAAATGCTTGAAAGATTTGTCTATGGAGTTCTTGTTTCCTATTCTAACCAAAAAGTACTGAATTTAAAGTGGTGCAGGGTTTAGAGAGCTCTAATCTACTCTAAGGCATGGACATGGCGATCAATTCTCACGAGCTTCAACCAGGCTCTGCTTTGCCTCGCTTCGGACAGCCTCCACAGAACCGGTGCAATCTTCAAAGGAGTAGCTCAAGGTGTTCAAATCACAAATTTGCATGAAAATACCATCACAACGATGCATATAAACACACAAATCATGATCGAAGTTAAGTACATGATATTCCAGTTGACCACACAAGGCGCATTCACCATCATCGAACACACTAGTGGTATGGATAGACGAAGTTTTCTCAAATTGAAGACCACATTCCACAATTACTATCTAATGCTTGCATGAAATGAAACTTAATCTACTTTAAGTCACTACTCGAATCAGAAGGACGAAGAAACCTTGCTAGCTACTCACAATAAAAGACAAAATTCATCATCAATGAAAATTCTTTTTATTGGGAGAGTGTTCACAACAATTTCTTACAAAGTTTTAAGGAAAAACTTTCCTTCTTCTTCAACTACTCTATCAATCTATACTAAGCTACTTCTAATTTGTCTTTCTATTCCAACTTCTACTCTAATTCTACTGTCTCATCTCTAAGCTCTACTGAAGGTACAAATGAGGGGGACTCCCCCTTTTATGGATGGCCAAGTCCAGTGGACGGCTCAGATTACAATCGGCTGGATGGCCCAGATTGTGCCACCTCAACCCTAAACAAGATTCGCCCTAAAAACTGCCATAATGGAGAGTGGGGAAATAAATGAACAATTAATGGCCACCATCTTCTAGAAGATTCCCGTTTGTGACGTGTTCACATTGTTCTCAATCTTCCTTTTGACGTTGTTCTTCAACCTCGCTCCTTGTCACTTGAGCTGGGCACATACTAAGTCTCCACACTTAGCCATTTTTTGCAACTTTTCTTCCTTCGAAGTTGAAACATCATCTTGGATTACTTTCTTCATCACCTTAAGTCATCATCGTTTGGTCTTGACGTTCCTCCTGCAAAACAAGCAAGGAGAAGAGTATTAGAACATTTTATAAACTCAACTTACTTACCAGATTTTCATGCTTTAACTTCCAAGGGTTCATCGTCTTCACTAGCCAACTTCATCCTCAAATTTTTCATGCCTTAGCCAAATTTCGAACCCATCTTGCATTTTGCCTGGGCATACTTCACTCTGATATTTCATCCAACTCTGGCTCGAGTAAGATGTTTCCAGCAGGAAATTGATCAAAAATTATCTAGGCAATCACCTTCAAATTCATCCGCCAAGGCGACATATTTCAACATCTTTTTACTTTCATGCCTTAGAAAAAAATTTCAAACTTTTACTTAGGAAATTCATTATTTAAGTGCCCATCAAAAATCTCCATGAAGGCTTCGGCGAACTGTGGAAGACTTTGAAATCAACTTCTCATCGAAGATCTTCAATACCCAGAAGAAAATTTTCTTGAGAACGTGTAGAATTCATGGGTATACAACGAACGGGTTCATTTAATTTTTTGAATTTTGAACCTTAGAAAAAATAATTTCTCATCAAATCCATTTCAGTTCTTCACCCTTGAGCGCATTGAAATTTATCATTGACCTTGTGAAGCTGGCATTTTCTGACTTCATCTCTGGCAATTTCATCCAAATTTCATACTTCCAAGTCCAGGCGTGATTTTCCCCTAAGGAAGGAATTTAAATATTAACACTTGGAGAATACTTCATCATTTCATGTCCTAGTCTAGGCGCCATCAAGGGTCTAACTTTCAATTTCATACCATCTAGCCACAATAATCTCAACACATCCTCCTTTTTAGTCTAGGTGCCTTTAAGCCTTCATGCCTTCACTTTACCTTAGAAAAATTTCAAATCCTCCTCTTTCAAGTTTGGGCGCATTTACCCAGGCAAGCATCTAGTTTCATTTCCTTAGAAGAATTTTCAAGTCCCACTTAATCTTGGGCGCATATAGAGGTCTTCAGCTGTCACTTTTCACCATTTAGAAATATCTTTGATCACTCACCTTGATGCTTTGGGTGCATATACTACCCTGGACTTCCATTTTCCATCACTTCGAAATTTTGCTAACCTTTTCTCCAGCCTCTCCACAAGTCAAGGCGCATTCAAGGTCTTCAACTTTTAATTTAGAACACTTAGAAACTTTTACCACCACTCCTCCAACTCAAGGGCGCATTTTGCTAGTCAAAATTCCACTTTGAAACACTTAGAATATTCTCAGGCCACCTTCCCAATCTTGGGCGCATTTCATAGGGGGAGCTTCTATTTTCTCACACTTAGAAAAAATCTTCAACTCATCCTCTTTGCTGGGTGCAAATCCATGGGATGCACTTCCAATATTTATGCCTTAGGAACTTTTAACCACCCTTTCTTAAGCTGGGCGCATATGAATGTGTGAGGTTTCAATTTAGACACTTAGAGGATTTTTACCTCCCACTTAGCCTCAAGGGCGCATTCTAGACCTTGTGCTTCAACTTTAAGCACTTAGAATATTTTCAATCACTTCTTCCATGATGGCGCATTTGGAGGGGTGAGGTTTCAATTTGAAACACTTAGAAAATTTTATCACCACTCTCACCATTTAAGACGCCTAGGAGGGGGCCCACTTCAAATTTTAAACACTTAAAATATTCTTTGAACTCCTCATGCAGGGCAAGGTGCATTTGAGGGTACCTACTTCAAATTTAAAGCACTTAGACAATTTTCTTCAACCTTCCACAAGTCAAGGCGCATTTGGCAGGTGGTACTTCAAATTTGTAACACTTAATGAACTCTTTACTCCATCTTCTTTCAAGGGTGCAAATGGGGGTTTAAGCTTCCAATTTCTTATACTTAGAATATTTTTCAAGCTCTTGGCCTCCTTAGCTCCTGGGCGCATTTGGCAGGGGCAACTACCAGTTTCGTGACTTAGAAAATTTCTTTGCATAGCCACCTTGTGATGAGCGCATTTCACAAGCTCTTCCTCCAATTTCAAGGACTTAGAATATTTTAAGTTCTCTCTTCAACTTGGTGGGCACATTTCAGCCATGGAGCTTCCAGTTTCAAGAACTTAGGAAAATTTTCAAGTGATCCCACAAGCTAGGGCACAAATTTTAGGCTCATCTTGTCTTCTCAAGGCGCATTTTGAAGGTACTACTTCCACTTTGGGTGCCTTAGAGAAATTTTGATGCTTCTTCTTCTTCAAGGCGCATATGGAGGTATGAGCTTCAAGTTTAAAATGCCTTAGTGAAATTTCATCAAGCTTCAACTCCAAGGGCGCATTTCACCAGCTGAACTTCAAATCTCGAGTACTTAGAATATTTTCTACCCATCTTTGGCTTCAAGGGCACATTTCACCATGTGAGCTTTTATTTTTGATAGAATTTTATTCTTCAAGCTCCTAGGCGCCTATGGAGGGGTCAACTTTAAATTTGACCTGTGAGTCTTCATCTTTGCCTTAGTAGAATTTTTATCCGCCTTTAGCCTTTTAAAGCAAGCTTTGATGCTAGAATTGAAAATTTATCAGTTTTCTCAAATTTCATGCCCTTTGCCAGATTCAGGGTGATTTTCTCTTGCAAACCCTAATTTGCCTTGAGTTTCGATTTTTAGAAAGTTCCTCGAATTTCGTGCTTTGAATTGACTTTTGACTCCAGAAAGTTGATTTTCGCCCTGTTTTGAACTTTGTGGTGTGATCGTGCTATCGGGGCTTGATGCCTACCTGCACCTGCTATTTTTAGCAACCTGCTAAAAATAGTAATTGCTCAGAATGTCTTCAAATTTGGCGTGTTGATTGCCTGAAGTGTAACGACCGTGGCTGGATGCTGCTTCTGCTTGACTGTCCTGTTCCGCCCTTGATTTTAGGAAACCCTAATTCTTCTACGCAGGCTTGCTAAAAATAGTAAGTGCTTGATTCTCCATTCTAAGCAACTCCATTTGACTTGAAATTCACGCCATGGGGTCTTTATCAGTTGCTTGACCTATACCTGTTGATGCCTTGCACTGACCTGCTATTTATAGCATGTTTCTGGAGGTGGCTTACTATTTATAGTAACTGCTTGTTTCTGATAACTCCACAACTCCGTTTGATTTGAAATTCGAATGATGTGCTCCTCACCACATGACTTGCTTGCTGACATTGGCGCTCGCTGCTGACTTTCCATTTTTAGCTTGTTTCTGAAATGACTTACTATAAATAGTAAGTGCTCCGTTTGCCTTCAAATTTTATCAACAGATAGCTCGAAAGATGCTAAATGCGGTGGTATACATTGGTTTTTGAAAATTCTAACTTTATACCCCTCTTTTTGGGTCTCGAAGCTGGAAACCCTATTTGGTCTTGCATGCGTATCAAACGATTTCTATTTTTTCTCGTTTCTATTGCATTGCAATCAGCTCATGATTCTAAAGTGTTGGGAGGCGGTTGTTGGGATGCACCTGCTAAAAATAGTAAGTTCCCAAATAGGTGGTTATCTCTGTTTGCATGTCACATCACTGCGAAGCTCTCGAAAAACCCACAAGGAATCACTCAACATGCAAAGAAAATCCTGACATGCAAACCCTAAAAATAGCCTCAGAAGGCTGAATTCTGAAAGTTGTCATCTCGCTTTGCATGTTACACCATCACGAATGTCTCAAAAAACCCAGAAGGAATCTCTAGACATCGTTGAAAAACTGTGCATCTAAGCCCTGAAATTTGCTCTGGAAGCTGAACTGCTAAAAATAGTAAGTTGTCTGTTTCAGCTCAAAACTTGCCAGTGAGCAGCTTGACATGTATTGAATGTAATGTGACCATTAAAACCTCAAAAAATGCTGACGGAATGCCTGGAATTGCACACTTACTAAAAATAGTAAGTTGCCAGAATCTGACGGAATTTCAGTGGAAGCCTACTGGAAGCACACTCACATCAATGTTAGTTTCAATTTTCAATTTATTCACCTCGCTTGACCATAAACTGGTTGGAAAGTTGAAAACCCTAATTTTACCAACTTGGCCAAAATTCAATTTTAAACTCAATGACGGGCACAATCTTGGAAAGATAGATAGTAGAAAAGAGAGACAATGACAAAACAAACTAAAATCAAGCCAAAAGTTCGAGATGAAGCAAAAACTAGGGGGTCCCCATTTGCAATGGGGCGATGTGTGAAAAAGGTCACAACACCACCATAGAGCCTATCACTGGCTCCGAGTCCCCTAACCAACTCCACTTAGCTTACGGGAACCCTGGAATAGGTTAATGGACTCTCTAATTGATTAGGTGCAAGAAGGGAACATTAGTCCTCCCTCCCCAAGATTGCTTGTCCTCAAGCAATCACAACTCTAGATGTTGTAATATCTGCTCACTCTCCCAAGTAGCATCCTCCACTTCACAAGATACTCCTTAATCACCCTCTTCCGCAAAGTACACTCCTTGAACTCAATCACCACCTTAGGAACCAATATCAACTTGCCTTCCTCGTCCAAAGGAGGCAACTCTTTAGAAGGAACCACATTCTGACCAAGTGCCAAGTGCCTTGTTAAGGCAAGAAATGTGGAAGACATTGTCCACCTTGCTACTCTCTGGTATCTCCAACTCATAAGCGACCTCTCCGATCTTCCTAGTGACTCTGAATGGTCCATAAAAATGGGGCTTGAGTTTTTCTAACCCACTCTTCTTGAGAATGGATTACATGTAAGGCTACAACCTCAAATAAGCCATGTCTCCAACCTCAAAATCCCACTCAATACGATGCTGATCAGCATATAGCTTCTACTGATTCTGAGCATGATGTATATTATCTCTCAGAGACCTCATGATATCCTAACTTTCCTGAAGAAGATCTCTGGCTCTAGGCACCGTGCAATCTCCAAATAGAAAATCAACAAAGTTGGGAGCTTCATAGCCATACATCGCCATGAATGGAGACATCTTGATGGACATATGGAAGGTAGAGTTGTAGCAAAACTCTCCCATGTGCAACCACTTGTCTACTTTTTATCTTTTGACTTTTCTCTCACAACCTTTCCTTTGTTGTCTCACCATGTCCCTACCTCTTTCTATCTAATTATTTATTTTATTTTTCCTTTTTTACTCTTTATTTTTCACTTTTCATTTTATCTATCTTATATCAAGATTTTTTTCCTATTATCTTTCCTTGTATCTAATTTATCAAGCTCATTTCCTCCCTTCATGTTTTCTCTCTTTCTCTTTCTCCTATTTTTAATACATAGCATGTTTTCAATCATTTGGTGATGTTAGAGGCATAGATAGTAATTGTCTTATCTATGCTAAAATTGAATTAAAAAATCTATCTCCATACCCCTCATTCTCTCTCCTAAGAAGGAATAGAAGTCGGGTTCGTCCTAGAGCCCACACGAATAGCAGAGGAGGCTTAAGTCATGGGTATGCTCCACATTGTCTTGAGTTTGACTTCAAGGTTCGGGTTTACCTGATGCACATGGCTTGTAGGTTGTTGCAAACATCCCTAGGGGACTAGTCTTGCCCCAACATGACATTCTTTCCCGACCCCAACTTGGCAGAATGTAAGACCAAGGTAAGGCGGGTTGGGTGTTGGGTTGGGTCATGGGGATACCCCTGAGTCAACAAAAAATAAGAGAGAGAAGTTCATATCTTTTTATTATCTTTGAAAGGGGTTTGGATTGGACTATTTTGCTTAATAGGTGGCCGTAATGTGATTTTAGTGTACCTATTGACTGATACAACAACAATCCATTTGTATTAAATAACCTAGCATCCTTCTCCTTTGCCCTTTGGATAAAATGTCCCTTAGAAGCATTTCTATCCACTTTCATGACATTTGAATAACAATATTACAAAGGGTGCGATAGGTGTATTATAAAATCAACCCAAAACTCATCTCTATGTTATTCTTTCTTGATTTTAATTTCTTTAACTTTAATTTTTTTTTTTGATACTTTTATCGTTTTTGTCTTTCGAATTTTCTCTCACAACCTTTCCTTTGTTGTCTCACCATGTCCCTACCTATTTCTATCTAATTATTTATTTTAGTTTTCACTTTTCATTTTATCTATTTTATATCTAGATCTATTTTCCTATTATCTTTCGTTGTATCTAATTTATCAAGCTCATTACTTCCCTTCTTTTTTTCTATCTTTCTCTTTCTCCTATTTTTAATACATAGCATGTTTTCAATCATTTGACAATGTTAGAGGCATATATAGTAATTGGCTTATCTATGCTAAAATTGAATTAAAAAACCAATCTCCATACCCCTCATTCTCTCTCCTAAGAAGGAATAGAAGTCGGGTTCGTCCTAGAGCCCATACGAATAGCAGAGGAGGCTTAAGTCATGGGTATGCTCCACATTGTCTTGAGTTTGGCTTCAAGGCTTGGGTTTATCTGATTCACATGGCTTGTAGGTTGTTGCATACATCCCTAGGGGACTAGTCTTGCCCCAACATGACATTCTTTCCTAACCCCAACTTGGCAAAATGTAAGACCAAGGTAAGGCGGGTTGGGTGTTGGGTTGGGTCGTAGGAATACCCCTGAGTCAATAAAAAATAGAGAGAGGAGTTCATACTTTTTAATTGTCTTTGAAAAGGGTGTGGATTGGAATATTTTTGATTAATTGGAGGTCAATTTACAAAAAAGTCATAATGTGATTCTAGTGTATTTGGTCATAATAGACCATCAATCCATTTGCATTAACATAGCATCTTTCTCCTTTTCCCTTTGGATTAAAGATGGCTCAGAAGAATTTCTATCCTTGTGACCTAGCTCACCCCTTTCTGACCCCAACTTGGCAAAATGTAAGACCAAGGTAAGGTGGGTTGGGTGTTGGGTTGGGTCATGGGGATACCATTGAGTCAACAAAAAATAAGAATACCCTTGAGTCAATAGAAAAAGAAAGAGGAGTTCATACTTTTTAATTGTTTTTGAAAAGGGTTTGGATTGGAATATTTTGATTAATTGGAAGTCAATTTACAAAAAAATCATAATGTGATTTTAGTGTATCTGTTGATTATAGACTATCAATCCATTTGCATTAAGTAACATAGCATTCTTCTCCTCTGCCCTTTGGATCAAAGGTGGCTCAGAAGAATTTACATCCTTTGGATCAAAGGTGGCTCAGAAGAATTTATATCCTTGTGACTCCTTTCCGACCCCAACTTGGAAGAATGTAAGACCAAGGTAAGGCGGGTTGGGTGTTGGGTTGGGTCATGGGGATACCATTGAGTCAACAAAAAATAAGAATACCCTTGAGTCAATAGAAAAAGAAAGAGGAGTTCATACTTTTTAATTGTCTTTGAAAAGGGTTTGGATTGGAATATTTTGATTAATTGGAGGTCAATTTACAAAATAATCATAATGTGATTTTAGTGTATCTATTGATTATAGATTATCAATCCATTTGCATTAAGTAACATAACATGCTTCTCCTCTGCCCTTTGGATCAATGGTGGCTCAGAAGAATTTATATCCCTGTGACCTAGCTCACTCCTTTCCGACCCCAACTTGGAAAAATGTAAGACCAAGGTAAGGCGGGTTGGGTGTTGGGTTGGGTCATGGGGATACCCTTGAGTCAACAAAAAATAAGAAGAGAGAGAAGTTCATATCTTTTTATTATCTTTGAAAGGTGTTTGTATTGGAATATTTTGATTAATTGGAGGTTGTAATGTGATTTTAGTGTACTTATTGACTAATACAACCACAATCCATTTGTATTAAATAACATAGCATCCTGCTTCTTTTCCCTTTGGATCAAATGTGTCTTAGAAGAATTTCTATCCACTTTCATGACATTTGAATAACAATATTGCAAAGGGTACGATAGGTATATTATAAAATCATCCCAAAACTCATCTCTATGTTATTCTTTATTTATTTTTATTTCTTTAACTTTTATTATTCTTCTTTGATATTTTTATTGTTTTTGTCTTCTTTTTATCTTTTGACTTTTCTCTCACAACCTTTCCTTTGTTGTCTCACCATGACCCTACCTCTTTCTATCTAATTATATCTTTTATTTTTCCTTTTTTACTCTTTATTTTTCACTTTTCATTTTATCTATTTTATATCTAGATCTATTTTGCTATTATCTTTCCTTGTATCTAATTCTCAAGCCCATTTCTTCCCTTCATGTTTTTTCTCTATCTTTGTCTTTCTCCTATTTTTAATACATAGCATGTTTTCAATCATTCAACGATGTTAGAGGCATAGATAGTAATTGGATTTTGTATGCTAAAATTGAATTAAAAAACCTATCTCCATACCCCTCATTCTCTCTCCTAAGAAGGAATGGAAGTCGGGTTCGTCCTAGAGCCTACACGGATAGCAAATGAGGCTTAAGTCGTGGGTATGCTCCACATGGTGTTGAGTTTGACTGCAAGGTCTGGGTTTACCTAATACATATGACTTGCAGGTTGTTGCATACATCCTAGGGGACTAGTCATGCCCCAACATGACATCCTTTCCCAACCCCAACTTGGAAAAATATAAGACCAAGGTAAGGTGGGTTGGGTGTTGGGTTGGGTCGTAGGAATACCCTTGAGTCAATAAAAAAAGAAAGAGTTCGTACTTTTTAATCGTCTTTGAAAAGGGCGTGGATTGGAATATTTTGTTTAATTGTGTTATCATGGAATCTAGCAGTGCTTGATCCACGGATAACCTCCCTACAATACTTGTTTGTTTCATAGGTTCGTGATGTTCAAGCACACAAAATGAGGTGAATTTCAATCCACCTCGAAGTGCGTTCCAAGTTCTCAAACAGTCCATTTGAACATTCCTTTGCGTCCGTCTCTCGAATACCTTTGAAACAAATGTCTCTGCGAAATCTCAATGTTGAGACTTAGTCAAAATTGTAAAAAGTGTAGAATCTCCAAAAACTGTGCTCCTACATGTAAAAATTTTCTAAGTCTCAAAAGTGTAAAAGTGCTAAAAATCAGCGCTTATGCACTTTTAGTCAAAAGTCAATTTTTGGTGCACAACCGCTGATTTTTAGCACTTGTGCACTTTTTGTCCATACTTAGCCATTTTGAGGCATGGGCGGTGGTTTTTGTCTTCAGTGCACTTTTCCCAGTTTTTGCCACTTAATGCGCCTTGATTAAATGCACGACCTTTGTTCATTTATTTCTCTTGTAAATCACTTAAAAGTGATTTTAAGTTAACTCTACTTCATTCTTATCTTCATTCATTCACTCCTCAACGTGTTGGGCAACCATCTATCCTCCTGCAACTTGCGTTTTTGAGATTTCTCCTTGATTCGAGATTGGGGTTTTTCGAGTTCTTCCAAGTTTGTTTTCATTTCTTTTTCCTCATTGTTTTCTTAATGTTTTTCGTTCCTGTTTGATCTTTAAGTTTTGATTACGCCATGATAATTTTTGTTCTCCTTGCTTAGTGATTCATTTTGAATCCTTTAACTTTGGGGATCTACATCCTTCTTATTCTATCGGGTAGTCTTTACTCTTGTTCCTATTTTGTTTCTCTTTTGTCTCTATGTTGTGTTCTTTTGCTAGGGTGTTTGTATTCATTTTCAAGCGCGTACCCTAGTTTTCCTTTCTCTTCATCATTCCTCGTGTTTGATTCCTCTCAGAAGACTTTCTTCAGAAATAACATTCTTCTATGTCTGCATGATTGAAAGCAGTGATTTCTTTTGAAGCTTCACTATTCTTTATATTTAGTCATCTACCTAAGTGTTAAAGTGGTGAGTTTTGCAGTGATGTCCCCGATTTTTAATAAGGCCAAAAAAGAGATTTGATTAATTATTTTGAATATTAAATTGTCTTAATTAAAGACCTTTTATAATTTAATGAATTAATTATAAAATGTGACTTTATTAAATCATTAATAAATATTATATTTTAATAGTCATTAATTAAACATTATTCCATTAATAAAACTGAAAGGTGACGGCTTAAGAGGAGTTTTGGGGAAGCATTTGGATCACAGAAGAATTAATTAAGTCTAGTTTTTGAATTGAAGTGTTGAGAATGGAAACTCTCAGACTTTGGGGTCACTTCCGGACGAAAACCCGGTTGGCCATTACAATGAAATTATGATTGTTCCTTATTTGATATTTGATATTTGTCATTCTGATATCTGGAAGTTTATGATAAATCTCCAATTTTGAAGGGTTCGATAGTCTCCAAATTATTCCGGTTTGCATATTGGCACTGAAACACTCAATCTTTCAGAATCGGTATCATTGGTGTTGGATGATTGCTGCCATACTATAATTGCTGTGAAGATTGTATTAGGCGAGCAGTTTGAATACAAGTCCCTGTTCACCGTGGACATACTAAATGCTCAATTATGTATTGCCCTCGAGTTGGCTTGGATTCTCATTTTGCTGGCTGAGCGACGGGTTGAGGTCCTTGGCGGAGAAGAATGCTTACATGAGCGCACTCCATTCATTATTGGTTGGTTGTTATATTTCCGTCTTCGAGTGATCGGCAAGGTCATTTCATTATATTACTATCGGGAATGGTTTACGGGAAGACACGATGATGGAGTCAGGCATAAATGTTTCCCTTGTTGGTGCAAAAACGTATTTATGCTGAGGACTTCTCCTGTGTTGCCGGTGTTCCTTGATCTTCGACACCATATCGCGTCTCTCACTGACAGGTTATCACGGAAATCACCAGCGACATCGTTCATAATCACTTGGAACTGGTTGGGCGAATCAGTTTATTATGCCATCGATATTTATCACCAGAGACGAGCTCTCTATTAAGTGAATATTATGACTCGACATCCAGTTATTTGAATGACCGTTACAGAAGATTAAGTTAGAAGGCACATAATGATATGAAGACTCGAACTTGTATGAGTTCTGATATTCGTTGCTGGAAGAGGAAACAGGTCATGAGGATACAGAAAGCCAAAGAAAGGAATTGGGACCATTCATAAGCATTTCAATATATATCAGGCTCTTGTGTTAAGGAGCATTTGTCTACAATTGAGAGCATCTCTCTGTTCACATGCTGCTCGTGTGACTTGTGGAGCAGGTGTATACATGTCGTACTTAATCGGGTATGTTAAGCATCTACTGCACTTGTATCCCCTGCACGTTGAAATGAATAAATGAGTGTTGTCTATTAATCATCATAATGTGCTATTGCAATGGTTATATCGATATATAGGATGATATTCTGTGTCTGCATCTTTACTTATTCATTTATGTGAGTGGCCGTCACATTATAACATACCATAAATTTGGTATACATAAACCGAATCTATTACAAACTATAAAGAAATATGTGGAGACAAGAAGCAAACATGGTTAATATTATAAACTTGGGTAGAGGCCTTCAGTGATCTAGAATTAACAGATGCACTGAAAGGAATCATTATCTCCATCTAGTAGGATACTGAATATTCATAACTCAGACATTATTCACTATCACTAGGTTAGAACAGTTACTCAAATATTAATTGATATTCTCTGTCTGATGATCACTTGCTCTGTTATTTGTGTTGCTATTGTCATTGTCTGTATCATGCCTGAATAACTGCCAATAAGAGGCATTTATGATATGTGAACTGGAGATTGTTGAATACACTGAGATTGCAAGAATTGGTTCATTAGTCAAACCTTAGGAAATGATAATAATCCTGGCCTGAGAGGTTGGGGTTATTACAGTGGTATCAGAGCCACTATCCTGCCAGCCTGAGGGTTTTCATCTACAGATACATCAATGGAAAGAGTTTAGAACAGAAGACTGATTCCTGCCTTCCTTCCTATCTCACCAACAAAAGAAAAGAAGTTTAGTTTGGAGAAACAATTGGAAGACCTCGCTCAATTGCAACAAAAGATGGCTTGTGGTTTTGCTCAATCACAACAAAAATTTAACCGGGATTTGCAGTGTCTTGCTAATTCATTGTCAAAAGAATCTTAGTATACTAATGACTCTTCCACACCTACAAGTAAAGGAATTCATGATTTGTTTGCACAGAGAGAGTATAGAGAGATTTGCAAAAATCTTCATGAAGAATTTGAGATACATGCTGAGGTATATGAAGATAAAAGGGAAGGTTCTTGTAATGATGAACACTTGTTTGATCACAACTTTGTCCAGTCATTCCTGAGTACAGATTGTAATGCATCCTCAAGTGAAAGGGAAAATTCTAATGTTGATAAACCTTCTACACATGAAGAAAAATCAGAAAAGATAGTCCATGGCAGCCTTGAACAAAAGTCTCTTATAGTGGGAGCTTTGGAAGATCATTTTATGGTGAAGGAAGAAAAGATTGTGAAAGTATTATCTAGGATGGATGATACTCATAAGCAAGTGGAAGACCTCATTAGGACAGCCCAAGTTGAGGAAAGGCGAAAAGGAAAGATAACTAGAATTTCTCATACACATTTGTAGCCCATCGAAGAAGCGTTGGAATTCATAAAAGGGGATTACTTGCAATTACTAAGAGATAGAGACATGGCTGTCAAATTGGTGGAGGACAAAGATAGGGAGATTGTTGATCTTCGCCTTCAGTTGAGTAAGGCTCATAATTCAGTGCGCAAAGTAGAAAGTCAGTTGTGTGTAGCAGCCACTTTGCAAGGGCAAGAAGTCAATGCCAGAGGCATGGACTGTGAACAATTAGATGAAGATGGTTTGGAACAAGGGAAAAAAGTAGATATGATGGCTACAGGTGAGGTTTGTAAAAATCCCAATGAAGAATTTGATAGGCAGGCAGATTCGGATCATGAAGGCAAAAGGATAGAATCAGGTGTAATCTTACTAGAGGAACCGCATGTAGCATCTGCGAAAGAATGCAAAAGTTTTATGGTGGGTGGCATAAAGATTTCGATTGATAAATCTTATGAAGGCATGGCTTTTATCGGTGCTCCTTTGGTTGATCACAATGTTGTCCCATCATTCATGGTGGAAGATGTGAAGGAAGAGCTTGTAGCCTCAAGCAATAGGCAAGGTGTAGTGGCCCATGGAGAGATAATTGATGAACACGATTCTGATTTCCTGAGTTTGGCTGACAGCTCCTTGTCATCATATGAACCTTACAGTGAGGTAATCCGTGAGAAGCTTGATGAATTTTCAGATTGTTCAGATTCTGGTTTTGTATCAGCAATTGATGAACATGAGGATGATTCGGATACATCTTCAAGTGTGATCATTGACTCTCGAATTGGTGCCATTCCTATACATGTTGAAAAATCAGAAGTAGGAATACAGGGCTGGGAACAAAAGCCTTTGATGTGGGAAGACTTGCACGATCAATTGGTGATGACAGATAGACATCTAGAAGACCTCAATTGGGCAGCGCAAAAGGAGGAAAGACTAAAAAAAAATGCATCTTCTATAGCAGCCTCTACTTGGATGCAAAAAGACAATGCAAATTGCATAGAATGTGAACAAATTGATGGAAGAATTGAGGAGTTTCATGAGGAAACGTCTTGCAGCTTGATGACATTTCATGATGAGTTAGGTAAGACACTACCACTTCTCATTTGGAAAGACCAGGAGGAAGATCAAGATTTGGAGGTGTTCAGTGACTCCAAAGAAAGCAGGGAGGAATCCCAAATGCTGATTTGGGACAACAACAGATTACTCTCCTATCCTCATGAGTTTGTGGTTTTTGGTCATGAAAATGTTAATAATATATATTCAACAATTGTTGACAACCCTCTTTTTGAGTTGCGTGCTGACTTGACTTTAGATAACCCACTCTATGAATTGGATGATGAGGAGGCTCTTGATCCTGATGACGCAAATTATATGCGGGTTTCAAGTGTAGGATGTGATTGTAAAGTTGAGTATACAATTAGTGGACCAGCCACTAATAATGATTTCCATAAGGCAGTTTTGGTTGAGCCTATGAATTTTTATGGTGAGTATGAGGAGTTATTTTTTCTAGAGGCTCGCATGGTAAAATTTACATCCTTTAGATCAGATTATGAAGAAGTATGCATGAATGGTGGCATTACTGGATCAGATCTGTTTGAGTATGTTAACACTCTTGGAGAGGTTATTGATTCACTACTCCTTATAATGCATATGGAGTTATTCTATCTCCTAGGTATGGAGCATGCATGATTATTGTTCTCCCTGACGAATGGCATTTTCTTTCAGCAATTGATTGGAGAAGTCGGATGGATTTGCATCATCTTTTCCATGATGGCAGTAGACATAATGATGAGCTTCTATCATCTTCTGACATTAGAGGTATGTGTGGCTTCTTCTGGAGTGAGGTTCTCAGTTGGATATATGATGCTTGGGTTTATAACAACAATACATGGCAGATCGGCATGATTGATTGGGATCCAGGCATTTGTTTGACGGATGAAGTGCTTCACAGGTCATTGCACCATCATAGGATTATTACGATATGGAATCCAGGAATTTGTTTGTTGGGCACAGTGCTTCACAGGTTGTTGCATTAGGACAGGGTGACTGATGATAGTTATGTCAGAGTAGCGCAACAGATGGGCAAAGCAGTGTTTCTGAGGTTGGTTTGGAATCCGGGTATCGTCATGGTTGTTTGATTGCTTGGGACAAGCAATCTCCGGGAAGGGAGGACTGTGATGTCCCCAATTTTTAATAAGGCCAAAAAAGAGATTTGATTAATTATTTTGAATATTAAATTGTCTTAATTAAAGACTTTATTATTTAATGAATTAATTATAAAATGTGACTTTATTAAATCATTAATAAATATTATATTTTAATAAATATTAATAAAACTGAAAGGTGATGGCTTAAGAGGAGTTTTGGGGAAGCATTTGGATCACGAAAGAATTAATTAAGTCTGGTTTTTGAATTGAAGTGTTGAGAACGGAAACTCTCAGACTTCGGGGTCACTTCCGGACGAAAACCCGGTTGGCCATTACAATGAAATTATGATTGTTCCTTATTTGATATTTTTTCATTCTGATATCTGGAAGTTTATGACAAATCTCCAATTTTGAAGGGTTTGACAGTCTCCAGATTATTCCGGTTTGCATATTGGTGCTGAAACACTCAATCTTTCAGAATCGGTATCATTGGTGTTGGATGATTGCTACCATACTATAATTGCTGTGAAGATTGTATTAGGTGAGCAGTTTGAATACAAGTCCCTGTTCACCGTGGACATACTAAATGCTCAATTATGTATTTCCCTCGAGTTGGCTTGGATTCCCGTTTTGCTGGCTGAGCGACGGGTTGAGGTCATTGGCGGAGAAGAATGCTTACACGAGCGCACTCCATTCATTTTTGGCTGGTTGTTATATTTCTGTCTTCTAGTGATCAGCAAGGTCATTTCATTATATTACTATCGAGAATGGTTTACGGGAAGACATGATGATGGAGTCAGGCATAAATGTTTCCTCTGTTGGTGCAAACACGTATTTATGCTGAGGACGTCTCCTCTGTTGCCGGTGTTCCCTGATCTTTGACACCATATCGCGTCTCTCACTTACGGGTTATCACGGAAAGCACCAGTGACGTCATTCATAATCACTTGGAGCTGGTTGGGCGAATCAATTTATTATGCCATCGATATTTATCACCAAAGATGGGCTCTCTATTAAGTGAATATTATGGCTCGACATCCAGTTATTTGAATGACTGTTACAGAAGATTAAGTTAGAAGGCACAAAATGATATGAAGACTCGAACTTGTATGAGTTCTGATATTCGTTGCTGGAAGAAGAAACAGGTGATGAGGATACAGACAGCGAAAGAAAGGAATCAGGACCATTCATAAGCATTTCAATACATATCGAGCTCTTGTGTTAAGGAGCGTTTTTCTGCAATTGAGAGCATCTCTTTGTTCACATGCTGCTCGTGTGACTTGTGGAGCGGGTGTATACATGTCATACTTAATCGGGTATGTTAAGCATCTACTGCACTTGTATCCCTTGCACGTTGAAATGAATAAATGAGTGCTATCTGTCAATCATCATAATGTGCTACTACAATGGTTATATCGATATATAGGATGATATACTATGTCTGCATCTTTACTTATTCATTTATGTGAGTGGTCGTCACATTATAACATACCATAACTTTGGTATACATAAACCGAATCTATTACAAACTATAAAGAAATATGTGGAGACAAGAAGCAAACATGGTTAATATTATAAACTTGGGTAGAGGCCTTCAGTGATCTGGAATTAACAGATGCACAGAAAGGAATCATTATCTCCATCCAGTAGGATATTGAATATTCATAACTCAGACATTATTTGCTATCACTAGGTTAGAACAGTTACTCAAATATTAATTGATACTCTCTGTCTGATGATCACTTGCTTTGTTATTTGTGTTGCTATTGTCAATGTTTGTATCACGCCTGAATAACTGCCAATAAGAGGCATTTATGATATGTGAACTAGAGATTGTTGAATACACTGAGATTGCAAGAATTGGTTCGTTAGTCAAACCTCAGGAAACAATAATAATCCCGGCCTGAGAGGTTGGGGTTATTACATTTGCTGCTATTACATATTGACTTCAAATACTCACCCTTCCACATGAGTTTTTGCCATAATGTTCTTACAACTCTGTGATCGGGCGGTGTTTTTGAGCACCATTGCACTTGTGTTTTTCACTAACTCCTAGTGTAGGAGCAATGAAAATCACTCCTTCCACTTTGTGCATCATTTTACGTTCCTTGCCACTTGCTCCATACTTGATCATCATCGTTGCTCGCTTCATGCATCCCCATGCTATTTTTTGACTAACGTTTGACTCTACATCTTGCAGTCTCTTTTCAAGATCCTCAAAGTTGCTTAATCATAGATTCAGTTGCTCTCATATCACTGCTAGAAAACCTCCATCGTTTTCAAAAGCTAAAGACAAAATGAAGTATAAATATCAAGGTGTCTATCCGCCGACTATAGTGGTCTCCAAGGTGGAAGAGATAAAAGACACAGAGGTTGGTCATCAAGACTTAGTTGATTTTGCAAGGAAAACTGAGAAGAAGACTCTTTCTGATTCTATGAGAGCAATTGTACATAGTAACCTGCATTTGGTATCTATGTTCCCTACTGCTGTGCACAATACGTAATTTTTCCTTCAAGTTGCATGCCACTACATCTGTGAGAGAAAAAGTGTGATTGATTCTTCTGGGCATGAGATTTTGAGACTTGACCCTGACTTCTTTGATATTGTGTTTAAAGTTCCACAGATGGAGAAGTACATCGATATCTCGATACAAAAAGCACATGAAGTCTATGACGTTGATCCCAATAAGGCTAAAAACATGATAAATAGCCAATGGTTGAAGAATCCTAGGAAAACTATTTCCAGATGGCCAAAGGGACTCCTGTGAAGTGATCTCAAAGATGATATCAAAGATATGATCACGTTCTTGAGCAAAGTGAAGGGCTTGCCTGAATCATCCACTTTTCATGACTGGATGTATGAATACATCAGAATCATAAGAAGACAAAAAGTTCACATTGATTGGGGCAAACAGATCAATGATGAAACACATGAACAACTGATCAATGTGCCTTCTTGTTGATGTGTTTTTCGTGACCGCACCAACGCAGAATAAAGTTGCCAACGGCTACCCTATTCTCTCTTGATCAAAGTATTCCGCATGCTAAGATTGCAAGAAAGTTCATGCGTTCAACTCCAAGGTTCTTTTAGTGCGAATAGGCTCAGTTTGGCTCGATGTGATTTGCTGGTATTTCAAGGGGACTTACGGAATTGTTCGGCAGCGGAGAAAGGAATTCAAATGCTCATAAGATTTGTCTATGAAGCGCGGGTTTTCTATTCTAACCAGAAAGTACTGAATTTAAATGGGTTGCAGGGTTTAGAGATTCTAAATCTATTCTAAGTGTGACATATGGAGCTCAACTTCAGCAAACTTCAACCAGGCTCTGCTTTGCCTCGCTTCGGACAGCCTCCACAGAACCGGTACAATCTTCAAGGGAGATGACTAAAGATGTTCAAACCACCATTTGACATGAAGATACCATCACAACGACGCATACCCCCATTCAAACTGTGATTGAAGTTAGGCCCAAACGTTTCCAGTTGACCACACAAGGCGCATTCACCATCAGCAAATACACTAGTGGCATGGATAGACGAAATTGCTTAGATCAAACACCACATTTCATAGCTAACATCTACTTGCATGGAATAAAAATTATACTACTTTGAGCTACCATTTGAATCCGAAGGACGAAGAAACCTTGCTAGCTACTCACAGCAAAGACGAAATTCATCATCAATGAAAAACTCTTTTATTGAGAGAGTGTTCACAACAATTTCTTACAAAGTTTTCAAGGGAAAACTTTCCCTCTTCTTCAAACTACACTATCAATCTATACTAAGCTACTTCTAAGTTGTCCCTCTACTCTCTACTGTCTAACTTCTACCTCTATGTCTAATGAATGTACAAATGAAGGGGGACTCCCCCTTTTATAGTTGGCCAAGTCCAACGGACGGCTCAGATTACAATCGACTGGATGGCCCAAATCGTGCCACCTCAGCCCTGAACAAGATTTTCCCTAAAAACCGCCACAAAGGAGAGTGGGGTAATAAATGAGGCAATTAATGGCCACCACCTTCTAGAAGATTCCAGCCTCGAAACGCGTTCACACTGCTCTGGATTTTCTTCTTGACTTTGTTCTTCAACCTTGCTTGAACTTCCACTCTTTTCTCCATCTTGAGTTTTGAAAATGCTCCTTCTTTGTCACTTGAGCCCCAACACTTAGCCATTTTCTTGCAACTTTTCTTCCTTCATCACTTTAAGTCACCACCGCTTGATCTCGACATTCCTCCTGCAAAACAAGCAAGGAGAAGAGCATTAGAACACTTCATAATATAAATTCAACTTACTTACCAAGATTTTCACACTCTAACTTCTAAGCATTCATCGTTTTCACTAGCCAGCTTCGCGTTCAAATTCTTCATGCCTTAGCCAAAATTTCAACCCAACCCTCATTCTGCCTGGTGCACTTCACTCTGATATTTCATTCAATTCTGGCTCGAGAAAAATGTTTTCATCTGAATTTGATCAAAAATTACCTAGGCAATCATTTTCAAATTCATCGGCCAAGGCAATTTTATGTCAAACACATTTTATTTCATGCCTTAGAATTTTTTTTAAATTTCTCTTAGGAAACTCATCAACCTGGCGCCCATTTGAAATCTTTATCATAGAAACCTCGGCAAGCTGCGGAAGACCTTAAAATCCATTCCTCATCGATAATCCTCAATACCCAGAAGAAAATTTCTTTCAGAACACGTCGAATCCATGGGTACCCAATGAACGGGTTCATTTAATTTTTGAATTTTGAACCTTAGAAAAATAATTTTCAGCAAATTTAATCCATCCCTTCAATTCCAGGCGCATTTCCTTGCTCTGACTTGAAAATTTTCTTCCATTTCATGAAGCCGGTACATTCTGTCATACCCACAGCCAATTTTATTCATTCTTGAGAGAATTTCATTACCCCTCCAAGCTAGACATATTTTTCCTAAGGTGATATTTGAATATCAATACTTAGGAAAATAAATTTTACCACTTCATTACTCAAGCTTAGGCACATTTGATAGGAGGTATCTTAAATTTCAAAATTTTCCAACGCCTTGAAATATTCCTCACATACCTTCTAGGCGCCTATAGAGGAGTCCACTTTAAATTTCCCATACTTAGAAATATTTCCAGGGTAAAAAAATGTTCAAGGTATTTAACTTCAAACTCTCATTGTTCCTTAGGGCGCAAATAACCCCTTGTGCTTTCATTTTTAAGCACTTAGAATATTTTTAACCACGTCTTCCATGATGGCGCATTTGGAGGGGTGAGGTTTTAATTTGAAGGGCTTAGACATTTTTTTAAACTTAGTTCTCACTTCAAGGGTGCATATGGGACCTCCTGCTTCCATTTTTGTGAACACTTAAAAAAAATTTCAAGTGTCCTTCTTAAGGCGCATTTAGGGGGGTCCACTTCAAATTTAAGATACTTAAAAACTTTCCTAAGCTCTTCATGCTAAGCAAGGCGCATTTCACCTTATAAGCTTTCACTTTTCATGCCTTAGAACATTTTAGGCTCATCTTGTCTTCATGGGCGCAAATGACCCCTTCTCGTTTTAATTTGTAGCTCTTATAAATTTTTGCCAACCTTTTCCCACAAGCTAGGGCGCATATCACCCCCTCTACTTTCATGTTTTTCATACTTAGAAAAATTTCCACCCATCCCTTTCAAGGGCGCAAATCATAGCTGAAGCTTTCAATTTTAATACTTCACCAAATTCCTTACCTCATCCTCAAGGCTAGGCGCAAATAAGAGGGGTTACCTTAAATACCTTAGAAAAACTTTTGAGTTCTCTTCAAGCCCAGGCGCATTCCTCATGTCCAGCTTTCAATTTATAACACTTAGAGAATTTTCAGATCCAACACCAAGGGCGCATTTGGCAGGTGGTACTTTCAGTTTCGACACTTAGAGGATTTTCCAACTCTTCAAGCTTAGGCGCAAATGATATACTGAGCATCCAATTTTGGCACTTAGAACCTTTTAGCTCTCAACTTTTGATGGGCGCATTCCCACATGTCTACTTTCATTTTCAAAGACTTAGAATATTCTTCAACTTGGTAGGCGCAATCCACACATGGTGCTTCCAGTTAGGCAAAATTTCGAATTGATCTCACAAGCTAGGGCGCATTTCATGTCTGAGCATGAAATTTTGAACATCTGGTTAAAATCCAATCTTCCAAGTCTTTGGGCGCTCATGGAGGGGTCAACTTTCAATTTGAAGTGGGGCGCAAATGGCATGTCAAGCTTTTAATTTCATCACTTTAAGCCCAAAGGCGCATTTCGCAGGAGGAGCTTTTAGTTTCGACACTTAGAAAATTTTTTGAAGCTCTTTCAAAGAGGGGCGCATTTCACCCATGGAGCTTTCACTTTAAGGACTTAGAATATTTCAAGTTTATCTTGCCTTAGAAATTTTTTTGGAGTCTTCCTTACCTTGGGCACTTTTGGGGGGGTGTACTTCAAGTTTTTGTGCCTTAGTGAATTTTCATCACCCATTCTCCTCTTGAAGGCGCATATGGAGGGGTGTACTCCAAATTTCACATACTTAGAATATTTCAAGTCCCCTCTTCTCTCCTTAAGGCGCATTTGAGGTAGTGTGCTTCAAATTTTCAATGCTTAGAATTCTCTCTCACCAGCTAAGTGAGTCAGGGCGCATATGACCTCTGGAGCTTCAAATTTTGAGGAGTTAGAAACTTTTTAGCAATCTTCTACTGCAAGGGTGCATTTCACCATGCCTACTTCAAATTTCCCAGACTTAGAATCTTTCATCTGACTTCCATTTGGCAAGGGCGCATATAGAGGTGCATACTTCAAGTTTTCTATACTTAGACAATTCACTATCACCTCCTTCTTGTCCTGGGCGCAATTCCACCTCTGAGCTTCCAATTTTCATACTTGGGAGAATTTTTTATAAGCCCTCTTCCCTCAAGGGCTCATTTCACCATAGGAGCTTCCAATTTGTAGCACTTAGAAGATTTTTGACCAGCCTTCGGCTTTTAAAGGCATTTTTCACTAGTTGGACTTGAAAATTTATCAATTTCAGTGAATTTTATGCCATTTGTCAAATTTAGAGTGACTTGATCGTGCTTGCCCTAATTTGCTATTTTTAGAAAGTTCTTCAAATTTTGTGCTTTGAATTGACTTCTGACCCTTGAAAGGTCTGATTTCGCCTTGTTCCAATTTCGGGGTGTGATCGTGCTATCGGGGCCTAATGCCTGCCTGCACCTGCTATTTTTAGCAACTTACTAAAAATAGTAAATGTTCAAAATGAGCTCAAATTTCATGTGCTGAATGCCCGAAGTGTGGTGATCGTGGCTAGATTCTACATTTGCATGATTGTCGTGTTTTGCCCTTGAATTTAGGGAACCCTAATTCCTCTATACCAGCCTGCTAAAAATAGTAAGTGTCTGATTTTCCATCCTCTGCAACTCCGTTTGATCTGAAATTCGTGCCATGGGATCTTTATCAACTGCTTGACCTCTTCATACTGACGCTTCATGCTGATCTGCTATTTTTGGCATGTTTTTGGAAGTGGTTTACTATTTATAGCAACTGCCTGTTTCTGAGACCTGCACAACTCCGATTGACTTGAAATTCGAATGACGCGCTCCTCACCACGTGACCTGCCTGTTGACACTGGCACATGCAGCTAACTTTCTATTTTTAGCCTGTTTCTGGGATGACTTACTATAAATAGTAAGTATTCCGTTTGCCTTCAAATTTTACCAGCAGACTCCTTGAAGGATGCTGATCGTGGTGGTTTACACCGGTTTTCAAAAATTCTGACATTTTACCCCTCTTTTTGGGTCCCGAAGTTGGAAACCCTAATTCATCTTGCATGCATATCAAACGATCTCCGTTTGTTCTTGTTTCAGTTGCATTGTGATCAGCTCGTGATTTTGAAGTGCTGGGAGGCGGCTGCCAGGACGCATCTGCTAAAAATAGCAAGTTCCTTATTGAGTGACCATCTCCATTTGCATGTCATATCACTGCAAAGCTCTCGAAAAACCCATAAGGAATATGCCGACATGCAAAGGACACCCTGACATGCAAACCCTAAAAATAGCCTCCGAAGGCTGAATTCTGAAAGTCGTTATCTCGCTTTGCATGTCACACCATTGCGAAGGTCTCGAAAAACCCAGAAGGAATATGTGGACATGCGTTGACAAACTCTACATCTAAGCCCTGAAATTGGCTCTAGAAGCTGAACTGCTAAAAATAGTAAGTCGTCTGTTTTCGCTCAAATTTTGCCTATGAGCAACTTGATGTGTTCTGAATGCAGTGTGACTGTTAAAACTCCAGAAATGCTGAAAGATTGCCTGGAATTGAAGACCTACTAAAAATAGTAAGTAGTCAGAATCTGATGAAAATTAGTTGAAAACCTGCTAGAAACATACTGACAACAACATTAGTCTCAGATTTCAATTTATTCACCTCGTTGAACTTTGGATTGACCGGAAGGATTGAAACCCTAATTTTCAGACTTGGTCAAAATTTCACTTTTAAACTCAATGGCGGGCACATCCCCAGAAAGACAGACAGCAGAAAAGAGAGACAACACAAAACGACCCAAAAGCAAAAAGCCAAAATTAGGGGGTCCCCATTTGCAATGGGGCGATGTGTAAAAAACGTCACAACACTTCTACATTAAAATTCTACATGACTTCTTATCTAGTGTATGCAGCAACTGTAATGAGGCAATTTCCAGGTCTATCCACTAAAGGGAATCGGATGCTGGTACCTGTGTATAAATTTTTCTATCTACTGGAGTTGAAGGAAAGCTTCCATCATTTTAGGAGGGTTACTAATGCTTTCTTCGCGCCTTTGCTTGTCAATTTTGATCTGACTCTCGAGAGGAGAAGGGTATTTGATGAGGCCTATAAGGCGGTAAGTAAAGTTGGATGCATATTTCTACAATTCCCAACATTTACTTATTTGAGAGTAGGGTGCTACACTGGTTGGCCTTACATGTTGCCACGATATCCTTCAAACAAGTGGCTTCTCATGGAGATGTGCAGACAGCTGATTTTAGTGCACAAAGAATGAAGAAATATTCACAAGCGTGGATTCAAGTTCCCACTAACAATTGGTAGATATACTATCTCGACTATACAAAAATCCAAGTTTTTTATGTTGAGATGCAAATCATGACAATCAGGACCTATAGGTATAGGTTTGATTTTGATTACCGAGATGTTAGAAGGCAATTGCAAAAGAGTCATCATCACAAGTACCATTTTGAGGACATCTGGGCTGATTGCAGAGATGAAGAAGCCATTTGCAAAATGGATTATTGCAGGTTGACCGTACAACAAATTAGAGACCTTGATATTGCTGACCTACTAGAGGATTTTACAGTTCCTGGCGATATCATGAATGTTGTCTATGATGAATAAGAAATTTCTAAGAAGCCATTGCTTGCAATTCAGTGGTCTAAAAAAAAAGTACTAGCATCAGAGAGAGATTGGCACCAATCTTATCCAACACTGCAGAATGGTTCTGAAATGAAAAGTTTCATAACAGATTTAGGAGGAGAAGAATCTGAAGCAAAAGCTCATCGACAACAAGAACTCCGCATGAAAAATAAATCAGCAGCTATTCCCACTTCTTCACGAAGAGGTCCTAGAATCAAGTTTATTGTTGGCAAGAAAGATACCTAGGTCATCCCAGAAGGAGAAACCACAGAATATAAACCATCTCACTCTAAAGGTAAAAGGGTTGTTTTAGAGGAGATAGATTCCAATGAAGAAGGTATTTCCAGTGACCAATCCGCTGAAGATGAAGACTCAGCAGAAGTAGACTCCAATGCAAAAGAAGTTTTTGAAAGCGGACAAGAGTCTGAAGAAGAATCTGAAGGTGATTCCGAAGGTGAACCAGAATCAGAGAGACAAGAGGGTGATCAATTGGAACCCAAGCATGATCAAGAAAGAACTATGTCTCCACCTGAGAATGTAGTTGAGGAAATTCCCAGAACATCATCGCCTGTGATTTCCAGTATTCCTCATACTTCTCCAAATCTGAGTACTCTTCCACCTCCTATTCCTTTATCACCTATTCCTACCACAGGCATTCTTGCAGCAGAGGTATCCACTATTCCTGTAGCATCGACCGTGCTTGATACTCCCTCGATGACAAGCACTCACATGATTGATATTTTGTCAAGTCCTCCATCATCCATCCCTAGCCTGTCATCACCGTCATATGATATCACTTCTGAAACTGAGTTCAATCAGTTCATGAATGAATCAATACGTGATCAGCTCAATGTATAGTCTATAGGAGCAATGATGACAGACACTTCGCCCATTGTCACAATACCCATGGTAACTTCAAAAGTGACAATGACTTCAGAAGAGACAATGACGACAGAGTTGACGGTGAATCCAAAAATTCACACCTCCTTTCTTCCCCCTTGGCAGATATCTCAAGTATCGAAGCAGAAGAAACAAATGATTTCTCCAGAGGAGCTCGACCTTGAAGAGATAGTCCCTCCAAAAGCTAAATTGAAGAAAAAGGTGAAAGTATACTCAAGACTAAATGTCAACAAGACTGGTCACAAGTATGCGGAGATTGGCATACCACCGCAAGAAGATGTCAATATGGAGGACTACACAACAAGAGTCCAGCTTGGAAAAGTTACCAATGAAAGTGCAAAAGCAGATGTGCAAGTGACATTGGACATCTTGGCTGGAAGACTGGATAAAATGGAGCAAGCTCACAATATGTACAAACAGAGGGCAGAGCATTATGCCACTGTTGTAAAGAGACTTGCAAGATCTTCAACTAATGCACAACCATTGGAAATGGTAAGTATTGAGGACCCAGGTAAGTATTGAGGACCCAGTTTTCAAGAAATTTGAGAAGTTCGCCTCCAAAGGCAGGGTGTTGTATGATTTCATTGAAAAGATCATAGAACACGGATCTCGGATTATAATGGCTGTGGACGAGAAAACTACTCTGCTGGCCAAGCTCACCACAGAGCTTGATAAGGAGAAAAGAGTACTTTCCCAGGAGTGCAGAGATATGGAAAAATTCCTACTGTCATGGTCACAGATGAAGCAGGTAAAGCTCAGTAAATTGGTGGAAGTCAAGGTAATTCCTGATAAAGGAAAATTCATTGAGGTAAGAGAATCCTTGAAACATCGAATTCAAGTAATTCAATCTCTTACAGAGGATCTCCACCAAGTGCAGGAAGATGTCGAAGGACATCGTGTGATTATTGAAAAAGGTATCAAGGAGTTACCAGGACAACTTCTTTAGGAAAATTGTATCTTCCTGCTAGCCTAAGAAATATCCCAGATCTTCAAAGAAGCCATCATGAAGTTGATTGACAGCACAGATTTTTCAGAAGCCTCTTTGAACATCATTTGTGATACAAGACTCACATTGGATAACCTAAAAAAGCATCTTGGCAAGAAGGTTCACTCGTCTGCCATGAGATCGATCATGAGAATTCACACCATTGTGGATTACACAGTTGGTCCAGATGAGAAGTTCGTGCAGGAGACCAAGAAGAAATACGAAGACTTCAACGCCCAAAACAAGGAAACATGAAGGTTCCTAATCTCAATATTAGACATTTTTTATGCTTCCCATTATGCATCTTGTAAATATTTCCTGACATTTTATGTCTTTTTGTAAATTGTAATTGCACCAAGTTCGAGATGTAATTTCATTAAGAAAAATTACACTTTGACTTTGGTCAAAGTTAGGTGAGATCTCCTAGAATCGCTCACCCAACTTTCCTTGATTTTCTCAATTAGTTTCTTAATTTTGCTCTTCCCTCTTTCCACATATATATGAGGGATTTCCTTTGTATTGGTATCTTTTAGTATTTTGCAACGAAGTGCTGCCCTTTTTGAAACAAATTGTGAAACTTTGTGTTCATGCTTTGCGAATGAAATCTGATCAATAAAGAAAGAAGATTGCAAACCAAACTTTGTGTTTGATTCGATAGTCTTGTGAATTGATCTCATTTGGTGGTGATTAGTAAGTGATATCTAAAAGACTTTAAGTAATTCATGTAAACTTTGTGTTACATCCCTTATTTGGATTTACATTTGTGTTTTGTTTAACTATTGTTGAATGATCTACAAGACTTTGTGCTTGTAATTGTTCATGCTTTTTGGATACTTTGGTTGGATGATCTACAAGACTTTGCGCTTGTAATCGTTCATGTTGTTTGAGGAATTGTTGTATCTAAGAAGACTTTGTGCTTCTAATACAACAAACGATATGTCTTTCATAGATCCACCATTGAAAAATCTACGGAACGACTTTGTGCCTTCGTGAGCTTTCCCTTTTATTTTACTTGTTTATCGTTAATCACTTTTGGTATCTCTATGCTTCGCTTTGACAAGATAGAGGTATTGGTATTACTGCTTGTTGAACGTTTAAGGTTATTGTGAATTGAAAACTTCCAACAGTGAAGCATTGTAAACATCTTCTCTGAAAAAAGAGAGAAAGATGAATGTGACACACCCCCCCCACTTCGTAAGTATTGTGTACATTGTGTAATTACTTTATTTGTTTTACTATCATTTCTGTCAACAGTAAGAAGGGCGCCTCCCCTTTCTGAGAGGAGAGATTTATATTTCACATAGCTTTGGCTGAAGTCCTAGTTGTGTAATTTATCGAAAAGTTGATTACATAATTTTCACCCAACAGTTTGCAAACAATCTTATGGCAGCGAATGATGAATGGGAGTTGTTGACACCACAAGTTAGACATCGCATGAGCTTTGATAGATTTGTAGTTCAAAGGAGAGAGCATTACAGAGGAAGACGCCAAGAGACCAAAACAAAGACCTTAAACATGCCACCAGCAAACTCACATTACCTACATTTGATGGCAGTGGGAAGGTTATAGCTTAGGCTTGGGTTCACAAGCTAGATACTTTCTTGACTCTTCGACCCATGGCAGAGGAGGATGCAATAAAATATGCTACTTTACACTTGGAGGGAGTAGCCCATGATTGGCAGTACTATGGGATGGTCACGTTGTAGCATAACCGCATCACTTCTTATCAGGAGTTCGTTGATAGATTGATTGAATGCTTTGATAAGAAAGATTCAGAAACATATTTCAGGGACTGGGCTCAGCTCAAGTAGGTTGGGAGTTTGTAGGGTTATATTGGTTATTTTCATAAATTGTCAATTATGGTTCCCAATATATCTGAGAGAAGATTAGTTGTGCTATTCACTGAGGGCCTATTGGAACCATTGAGAGGGTGGATAAAAGATTTTGACCCATTGACATTGCAAGAGGAAATGAAAAAGGCTAGAAGTATGGAACTTGCAGCCCCAAAAAGAAAGTTCTCATCTAAAGGATCCTCTTCATACATGGACAACAAATCATTCTCCAAGAAAAAGGAAAAATCAGATTCAAAGGGAAAATCAGCAGCACCCCTAGACTGAGAAACACTCAATGATTTGCGCAAGAAAAAGTTGCGTTTTTACTGCAAAGGGCCCTATGATGTAAACCATGATAGTTCATTAAGGACTAAGGGAAAGGCTAACCGAATAATGTGGGCATTCTATGAGGATTCTAAAATTAAAAAATCAGACCAACAAACTGATCATGAATAATTCGAGTCAGAAAAGTCTGAACATGAGGCAAAGAAGTTTGAAAATGAGGTTGAACATGAAGTAGAAGTGAAGCTTCAAGAGGCACGTCTCACTAGCATACAGCGGGAGGGCTCATTCAGGATGCATGGGGTCTTATCCAGACATAAAATGATTACCTTACTTGATACAAGTGCCACACATAATTTTATTGATGTTAGGTTGGTTGAGAGGCGTGGGATTCAAACAGAGGATTTTGAAGGTATAAGGGTGAAGGTTGTAGATGGCTACACTCTTAAGTGTGATATAGGAGAGTTTACCCTTAACATAGGAGAGTTTACCCTTAACCTTTGAGATATGGAAATGAAATTCAAGGTTGACGGGAAGACTCATGTGCTAAAAGCCATTAGAGATAGCAGTTTCAAGATGATATCTTTTAGGAGAATGCACAGACTCTTACACCATGAGCAGATTAAGTGGGCAGCTGAGTGTATGTTGGTGCCATCATAGGAGGAGCAGCAAAAATCAATTTATCATCCAGACATAAAGGAGTTGAGGATTAAGCATGAAAAGGTATTTGGGGATATTCCACCTGGTAGACCTCTGGACAGAGGGATTGAGCACATCATAGAATTGGAGGAGGGTGCCAAACCCGTGATAATCACTCCTTACAGGCACCCGAAGCAGCTGAAAGATGAAATTGAAAAGACAATTAAGGAGCTGCCTTATATGGGGCACATTAGGCCTAGTAAATCACCTTTTGCTTCATTAGTAGTTTTGGTGAAGAAAAAGGATGGTACCCTTCAAATGTGTATTGATTATAGGTTGTTGAATAAGAGAACAATTAAGAATAGGTACCCTATTCCTCATATTGACGAACTGATTAATGAACTTCATGGTGCTTGTTACTTCTTGAACATAGATTTGAGATCGGGTTATCACCAAATCGGGGTTAGAGAGCAAGACATCGAGAAGACAACATTCAAATGTCATTGTGGACACTTTAAGTTTGTGGTTATGCAATTTGTGCTAACCAATGCCCCTGCTACTTTTCAGTCCACCATGAACAAGGTCTTTTAGTCATAGCTA
The DNA here is from genome assembly GCA_007258455.2 of Sequoia sempervirens. Taxonomy (NCBI): domain Eukaryota; kingdom Viridiplantae; phylum Streptophyta; class Pinopsida; order Cupressales; family Cupressaceae; genus Sequoia; species Sequoia sempervirens. The sequence goes on along the minus strand of VDFB02154412.1, from coordinate 55,655 downwards.
AGGAGGTTTGTACTAGTCTTCTTTGATGAAATTTTGGTATACAACAAAACTTGGGAGGAGCATATTTCCCATTTGGATACAGTGTTGAGTATTTTGGATAGGAAGTCCTTGTATGCCAAGGAATCTAAATGTGATTTGGGCATGACTGAGTTGTACTTAGGCCATATTAATAGCGCAGAGGGTGTACATATGGATCCTGACAAGGTTAGAGCTATTATTGAGTGGCCTACTCCTGAGAATCTTACTCAACTTAGAGGAGTTTTGGGTTTGTCTGGCTTCTACCACTGATTTGTCAATGGGTATTCATGGCATGCTGCACCACTCACATAATTGACAAAGAAGGGTGCATTTGTTTGGACTCTTGAGGCACAATATTGTTTTGAGAAATTCAAATGTTTGATGACTTCATGTCCCATCCTTGCATTACCAGATTTCACTAAGCCCTTTGAGCTAGTGTGATTCCTCTGATGAGGGTATTGGCACAATGCTTATGCAGGATAAGCACCCTACTACTTTCAAGAGTAGGAAGCTTAGAGGACCAGAGAGGAGCTACAGTATATATGACAAGGAGATGTTGGCCATCGTGCATGTGTTGGCCAAATTCAAGCAATACCTTGTGGACAACAAAATTTGTGTTAAGACAAATCATAACAACCTGAGACATTTCCTAGGACAATGAGATCTCAATGATCGATAGCAAAAGTGGGTAAGTAAATTGCAGTCTTATGACTTTGACATTGCTTATGTCAAAGGGATCTAGAATGTTGTTGTTGATGCCTTGTCTCATTGACCACACTTGAGCTCCATGGTTGAGATTTTAGAGGATTGGAGACATCTGATTACAATAGAGTGTACTAAAGACTCTTGGGTTCCTAGCATTGTTGAGGGTTCAGTACAGGATAGCAGGTATTCAGTTGTAAATGATCTTATTGTTTACAAAGGAAGAATTTTCTTGACCCTAGGATTAGATATGAAGAGAAAAGTGTTGAGAGCCTTTCATAATGTGCCCATGGTAGGACATCCCGATTATTTCAAAACTTATAGGAAGATAAGGGAGCATTTTACTTGGAAAGGCCGTAAGTCAGATGTTCTTTAGTATGTTAGAGAGTGCCCTGTTTGTCAGCAAAATAAACAAGAGCATACATACCCTACAATGTTACTTCAGCCACTTCCAATTCTTGATAGGAAGTGGGAATGCTTGTTTATGGATTTTATTATGGGCTTGCCAAGAGCCCAGGGTATAGACTGCATTTACGTGGTTGTTGATCGGCTCACGAAGTATGGCCACTTCTTTCCAATTACACAGGTGGCAGAGTTATTTTTCCATGAGATATTGTAATGCCCCCTCCTAGTTAGACATCAGTTGTCAGTGAGATTAGCCTATCATTTTGACCCTCATAGGCTAATGAGTATGGATAGAGGGTCTTATGAGGCTTGTATCTTCTCCAGAGTTCAATGATTTCTAGTTATGGCTTTCGTTTGGTGTTATCAAGGCTCTGTTTGCTATACTTACTATTTATAGTAAGTCAAAGGTTGGTTGAGAGGGACATTTACTATTTTAGTGAGGCACTTGGTCGTATTGAGCTTCATAGAGTTGACCCTAGTTTCAGACGTTATGATGAAATATTAAGTATTAAAGGAGATATTAATGTTTTATTGGCTTGAATAATATTTAATTAATTAAAAGTGCTATTATAAAGTTATAACTTAACTTTATAATGAAGGATCAATTCATCATTAAAAAGGGGGCCAATTGAGCAATTAATATTGGGTGCCTATTCCAAGGTTAAAAGGTGAAATATTTAATGATGCAAATGTAATAACATTTAATTATTATTAAATGTGTTTTTTGGAGGGAAGTCGACTTCTTCATTAAGTTATATATTTTCAGCCTTGGGAATTGAACCATTCATTCTTTTGAGCATTTGATTTCATGAAAACTGTCTGTGAGAAGGGAGCCAAGGTTTTCATTCTTTGAGCCATTCGAGAATGATACATTCTTTAGTGTTGCAGCCATTTGAGGTGGTGAAATATCCATTGAATTTGGCATTCAGGGGAACTTCATACAAAGGTTCTATTTGTGCAAATTGGTGAAGACAACAGAGGGTTTGAGAGTATTCATCTTCCAGAAGATCCAAAAATGAGTAGTGTATTTCAGAAGTTTATTGTGGTTGCTAGCACAAGATTCAAGGTGGTACAGTCTACTCTTACAGTCATTATTTGCAATAGGGAGGCGGCTCATTTAAGAGCGGCGATTTTGGTCAAGAGGGCATCATAAAATTCCAAGTAAATTCAGCAAGGGGCGCCCAGCCTTGGAGAACCCAGCCGCACCTAATTGGAGCTCAAAGAGTACATAAAATGGAGCAATCAAATTATATAAAGATATGCTTTTTAGAATAAAATTAATGGCAGCCATTGTCATCTTTCAGCTCTTCGGGTATGCTTGTATTTTGACCCTCTTGTAATTGATGAATTAAATCGAATAATTGAAGAGCTGCTATTTCTTTAGTTTATTGTATTTCCTTTCATTCAATTTCTAGCTTTAGCATTATTATTTGCAAAAAACAAAAAAAAATCATAAAACCCTTGAAAACACAAAAAAATTGCAAAACACAAAAACCCAAAAAAACTAAGTTTCAGAAGTTAGAAGAAGAGTTCTTACATTGGTATCAAAGCAGTTTCCTACCATCCTCTGGGTTAAATTAGATTGTTAATGCAACAAAGTGACAGAGCGAGAAGGTACTACGAGAGAGAACTTCGTAAGAATTGGCAGCCACCATAGGTACGTGAAGGGAAAATAGTATCTGGATTGATTGGGATTCATTAGGGTCATCCTCAGGGCCTACAGAACAGGTTGCAGGCATGGGTGATAGGAGGGAGAATAGTCCACCTCAAGATGATGCCAGAGAGGTGAGAGATTTACAGGTTGGTCAGCAGTAGGTAGCTGATGCTTTACAGCAGCTTATAAGCACCCTACAACAGTTGAATATACCTAAGAGATAGCCCCAGGATCAAGATGATGATAGGAGTGTAGCTGGGTCACGAAGAGTACATAGAGTACCTTCTCGAATAGCAGATAGGCCTACACGACCCACTTTCTTGAGAAATGAACCAGAAGAGGGAGATGGGAGATGGGGGTGAAGAGGGTGAACTAATGTTTGTTGATGATATGATGGCAGAAAATGATGAGTGGGAGTTGTTGGAACCTCAGGTGAGAGAATGCATAAGCTTGACAAGTTTCTGAGTCAAATGAGAGAACACTACAAGAATAGGCAAGATAGGAGACCGAGAGGCCAAAACAATGACTTGAGGCATGCCACCAGTAAACTCACATTGCCCACTTCCGATGGCAGTGGTAAGGTGACAGCTCAGTCTTGGATTCATAAGTTAGACACCTTCTTGTCTCTTCGACCTATGGTAGAAGAAGAAGCAATTAAGTATGCCATGCTACATTTGGAGGGGCAGTCCATGATTGGTGGTATCATGGGATGGTGACACTGCAACATGATCACATCACTTCTTATCAGGAGTTCGTGGATATACTAGTTGAATGTTTTGATAAGAAGGATCCAAAAATCTATTTCAAGGACTTAGCACAATTTAAGCAAGTTGGTAGTTTGGAGAACTACATCAGTGACTCAAAAATTATCCGTGATGGTACCAAACATATCTGAGAGGAGGCTAGTTATACCTTTCATGGAGGGCTTATTGGAACCATTACGAGGGTGGATAAAGGCCTTTGATCCACCAACATTGCAAGAAGCGATGAAGAAGGCAAGGAGTATGTAACTTGCAGCCCCATCAAACAAGTTCGCGTCAAAGGGCTCTTCTTCATTTAGGGACAATAAAACATTTACCAAAATCAAAGATAAATGAGATTATAAGGGGGATCAAAAAGGGAAATCAGCAGCCCCATTAGATCGTGAAACTCTCAATGATTTGCAAAAGAAGAAGCTATGTTTCTACTGCAAAGGTCCCTATGATGCAAATAATGATTGTCCCTTGAGGTCTAAGGGCAAGGCCAATTGTATTATGTGGGAATTTTGTGAAGATTCAAAATCTAAAAATTTTGAACAAGTTGATCAAGAAGAATCAGAGGAAGAAAAGTCAGAAAAAGAAGAGGATAATGAAGTGGAAATTAATCTCCAAGAGGCACGACTTACTAGTATTCAATAGGAAGGCTCATTTAGGATACGGGGTGTTCTAGCTGGTCAAAAGGTCATCACTCTTTTGGATACAGGTGCCACCCATAATTTTATCAATGCAAGATTTGTGGAGAGGTTTTGGATTATGACTAAGGAGTTTGAAGGCATAAGGGTCAAGGTTGTTGATGGGTACACCCTTAAGTGTGACGGGATGATTAAGGACCTCCCTATGCGTCTAAATAACTATAATTTTAAGGTTGATTATTATATGGTGAACATGGGATACATAGATGTGGTCCTGGGAATGAAATGGCTTCATGCTATTGAGAAGTTTACTCTCAACCTTCGAGAGATGGAGATGAGTTTCGAAGAAGATGGGAAAACTCATGTGTTGATGGCCATTAGAGAAAGCAGTTTCAGAATGATATCACTCAGGCAGATGGAGAGGCTCATGCGACATAATATGGTTGAGTGGGCAGCTGAGTGTGTGTTGATGCCATTGCTCCTAGTTTCCTTGATCTACTACTGAGCGACAATAGAGTGCCTAGTGCTGGTGATTTGCTGCAAGAGAGCTAAGACATTATAAGGGCTCTGAAGGAGAATATTGCTAAGGCACAAAATCAACAAAAACAATATGCAGATTAGAGGAGGACTGAGAGATCTTTTGAGGTTGGAGATATGGTGTATCTGATGTTGTAGCCTTACCGCTAGTCCACTCTCAGGAAGAGTGGTGCTGAAAAACTCAAACCACACTACTATGGCCCTTTGAGGATTATCAGGCGAGTAGGCGAGGTGGCATATGAGTTAGACCTACCGGAAGATAGTAGGGTACACAATGTCTTTCATGTATCACGCCTCAAAAAGGCATTGGGACATCATGTGATTCCTTCAATAGTGTTGCCACCCTTGGATGATGAGGGGAAGTTGATTTTAGTACCTGAGGCTATTTTGGATTTCAAAGAGAGACAACTGTGGAGACAGACCATCAGAGAATATTTAATCAAATGGAAAGATTTTTCAAATGGATAGTACTTGGGAGGGTGAGGAGATCTTGCAACACTCGGAGTTGAGATTTCTTGGGAACAAGCAATTTCAAGGAAGGCGGACTGTAATGTACCCTCCTAGTTAGACATTAGTTGTCAGTGAGATTAGCCTATCATTCTAACCCTCATAGGCTAATGAGTATGGATAGAGGGTCTTCTGAGGCTTGTATCTTCTCCATAGTTCAGGATTTCCAGTTATGGCTTTTGTTTGGTGTTATCAGGGCTTTGTTTGCTATACTTACTATTTATAGTAAGTCAGAGGTTGGTTGAGAGGGACCCTTACTATTTTAGTAAGGAACTTGGTTGTATTGAGCTTTACAGAGTTGACCCAATTTCAGACTGTATGATGAAATATTAAGTATTATAGGAGATATTAATGCTTTATTGGCTTGAATAATATTTAATTAATTAAAAGTGCTATTATAAATTTATAACTTAACTTTATAATAAAGGATCAATTCATCATTAAAAAGGGGGCCAATTGAGCAATTAATATTGGGTGCCTATTCCAAGGTTAAAAGGTGAAATATTTAATGATGCAAATATAATAACATTTAATTATTATTAATTGTGCTTTTTGGAGGGAAATTGACTTCTTCATGAAGTTATATATTTTCAGCCTTGGGAATCAAGCCATTCATTCTTTTGAGCATTTGATTTCATGAAACCTGTCTGTGAGAAGGGAGTCAAGGGTTTCACTCTTCAAGTCATTGGAGAATGATACATTCTTCAATGTTGCAGCCATTTGAGGTGGTGAAATATCCATTGAATTTGGCATTCAGGGGAACTTCATACAGAGGTTCTATTTGTGTAAATTGGTGAAGAGAATAGACGGTTTGAGAGTATTCATCTTCCAGAAGATCTAGAGTATTGAGCAGTGTATTTCAAAATTTTATTGTGGTTGCTAGCACAAGATTCAAGGTGGTACGGCTTGCTCTTACAGTCATTAATTGCAGCAGGGATGTGGTTCATTTAAGAGGGGTGATTTTGGTCAAGAGGGCATCATAAAATTCCAAGTAAATTCAACAAGGGGCGCCCAGCCTTGGAGAACCCAGCTGCACCTAATTGGAGGTCAAAGAGTACATAAATTGGAGCAATCGAATTATATAAAGATGTGCTTTTTAGCAGAAAATTAATGGTAGCCATTGTTATCTTTTAGCTCTTCAGGTATGCTTGTATTTTGATCCTCTTGTAATTGATCAATTAAATCAAATAATTGAAGAGATTCTATTTCTTTAGTTTATTGTATTTACTTTCATTCAATTTCCAGGTTTAGCAGTACTATTTGCAAAAAACAAAAAAAAAGCATAAAACCCTTGAAAACACAAAAAATTTGCAAAACACAAAAACCCAAAAAAAACCAAGTTTTAGAAGTTAGAAGAAGAGTTCTTATAGATATTCAGATTACATGGGTTACCTCAGAGCATTGTCAGTGACAGGGATAGTCAATTCTTGAGTAATTTCTAGCAGGAGCTATTCAAACCTTGTGGGACTGAGCTTACCCTGAGCACCAACTACCACCCACAGACGGATGGCCAAATGGAGATTGTAAACAAATGGGTGGAGGGATATCTCAGGAATTATATTGCAGGGCAGCAAAAGGCTTGGGTAAAGTGGATTCATCTCTGTGAGTACAACTGTAACACCACTTACCATTTATCGATTGAGATGACACCATTTATGGCCTTGTATGGTTATGAGGCGCCTAGCTTTCTTGACTTACTACTGAGTGATAGTAGAGTGCCTAGCGTTGGGGATCTTTTATAAGAGAACCGAGATATTATGAGGGCTCTTCGTGAGAATATTCAGAAGACACAAAATCAACAAAAGTAGTATGCGGATTAGAAGAGAGTTGAGCATTCTTTTGAGGTAGGGGATATGGTGTATCTAATGTTGCAGCCCTATCGCCAGTCCACTCTTAAGAAGAGTGATGTAGAGAAACTCAAGCCACAATACTATGGCACTTTCAGGATTATCAGGTGGGTAGGCAAGGTGGCTTATGAGTTGGATTTACCGGAAGATAGTAGGGTACACAATGTATTTCATGTGTCACGCCTCAAGAAGGCATTAGGACATCGTGTTGTTCCTTCCACAACATTACCACCCCTAGATGATGAGGGGAAATTGATTCTAGTGCCTATGGCCATCTTAGATGTTAGAGAGAGATAGTTGCGGAGACGGGTCATCAGGGATTATTTGATTAAATGGAAGGACTTGTCATTTGAGGATGCTACATGGGAGAGTGAGGAGATTCTACAACATCTAGAGTTGAGATTGCTTGGGGACAAGCAATTTCAGAGAGGGCGGACTATAATGTGCCCTTCTAGATAGACTTTAGTATTTCAATGGGATTAGCCTATTAATCAACCCTCGTAGGCTAATGGGATTGGATAGAGGGTCCTTGTGGCAGAACCGTGGTCATTTGATGGTTTTATTCTTCTCCAGAGTTTAGAAAGGTTCAAGTTTGGCCTTTGCAGAGGATTTAGAGCTTAGTTTCTCATACTTACTATTTATAGTAAGTCATTCAAGAAGGGTTACTATTTATAGAAGGGCACCTGATTGGGGTATATTGGCAGTGTTAATCCCAGTATTCAGTTGGCTTGGGGAAATAAGGTGTTTTGTCTAAGTTATAACATTTAATTATTATTAAAGGTCACTTTAATAATAATTAATATTTTAATGTTATATTATAACATTATATTTGCACTTTATATTTGAGGGTTCATTCATCATTAAAAGGGGGGCATTTAAATCAAGATGCTTAGGCGCCAATTTCATGGAGGTTATTATTTATTTATAAAGTGGATACTTCATAACATTTTAAAATAATTAAAAAGGAAAATGGGGGTCGGCTTCTTTGAGAGGAGTATATAAGCTGCCAAGAGAAAATTGAAATCATCCTTTGAGCATTTGAAATTCTTCATGACTTCTATTGATGTTTGGAGAACAGGGATGAGAGTTTTTGCATTTCTTGAGTGTATCGGCATTGGAGAGCGTAGCTCCTTTAGTGTATCAGCATTCTGAGGTTGTGAGACTATCAACTGAAGATTGCTTAACTATTGGCTTCATCTAGGAGTCAAATTTGAGCAGATTGGAAGAATTATTCATAGGTTTTTCAAGCAGATTTCTTTGAGAGAAGATCAAGCCTTATTGTGGATGATTTTTACTTGTCTATTTGGGCATCTCAAGGCCATACCACTTACTATCCCAGCCGTACCAGTATAAACCCTAGGCGTGTGAACTTGCAGCTAAAACGCCTTCCTTATTTGGGTTTTTTCACCTTCATCATGGGTGGCTTCAATGATGTGAGAGTTTGGCAAAGTTTTTGAGGAGGAAGTAGTATTTGACAGCAGGTCGATATTTTGAAGGGATTATCTCAAGCCGCTAGCAACATCCAACCTTACATATATATATCTCTCTTGTACACCAGGTATGCTCTATTGTAAAATCTTTCAAAGGGGAATCGATAAATATTATCTATTTTCTGCAATCATCGTTTTCTATTAGTTTAATATTTATTTTAGTTTATTTTCATGCCTGGCATTATCATTAGAAAAAAAATGCAAAAAAAGCAAATATTCATCAAAAACACAAAAAATCATAAAACATTCAAAACAAATCCAGTAGTCAATTTTAGCAGTACAGAGTTTACAACTTGAATCTGGTCCTCAATTTCTTCTCTTTTTGTTACTCTATCTCTAGATCTGAAACCCTAATTTTTGGACCTATAGATAACTTTTTGTAAAGATAGTGACCTTGCAATTGAAGGGACAACTCCAACAGCTTTCTCCAAGCTTGTGACCTAATCTTCAATGATCTTAAGCAAGACACCTAGATCTGCAACCACACATGTAAAGAGGAGAACAAACTTGTTGATTGTTAGTGAATAGGGGTTTGCCTTGGTCAACCCCCTTGTAGGTAATTAACCAAATAATGAGACAATGAAATGAAGGAATGAAACATGAAACAAAGAACATGAATCATGGACAATGATACCTTGTAAATGATGTCTTGTGAATCTAACTCAACATGAAATGGCCATGAAGAATGTAGATCTTCATCTTGAAAATAGGTGTAGAACAATGCTTGATCTTGGATCTTCAATGCTACATCACAACACTAGCTCAAGAACATGCTTGATGCTTGACATCCTTGAGATGATGATGGACCTTGAATTGTTACAACAATTGATGTAGAATCTGTCCCTCAAATGATCTTGAATTCTCTCTTAACAATCTTGTGAAGTCTTGGAATTCTTAACTCTTGAATGCTTGACTTGATATCATGAATGTTTGATGAAATAATGATTTGAGACCACATTTGTATAGGAAATCCATCTATATATCCTGTTAATTGGATCCCACAGGTCAACATTCATAAAATTTGAACTTAAAACCCAATTTTCCCACTCAAAACCTTGAAAAATCCCCAAATGGGACTCATTTGCCCAAGGTGGCAAATGGGTCCCACCTAGGGGGACTCACTCTCCTAAGGTGGTGAATGAGTCCCACCTTAGATTTTTCAGGTGGGTGTTTGGAATTTTTTATCTTTTAGGTAATTTTGTCAGCTTTTTGATTGAAATATGCCTTGGGATGCATAATATAGGGTCTTAGGGCTCTATTAAAGGGGTCATAAATGCAATAGGGCCCAAAATCCAATGTGAAAGTGTAAATAAATACACTTTACAACACTAAATTAAGGAAAAAATAGGTCTATTTAGCTAAAAAGGGCCCTAAATCCAATGTGATTGTGTGGAACACATTACAACACTAGATTAGGTCCACTTAATTTACAAGACTCCTAGATTTCATGTGAAGGTGTCAATAAATACACTTTACAACAGTAAATTAGGGAAAAGTTAAGTTTATTTAGCTTAAAAGGGCCCAGAACCTAATGTGGATATGAAAAACTCATCACAACATTAGATCAAGGCAATATCAAGTCCAATTTATCATTAATTATTCCCAAATCAAGCAAGGAAAAGGTGTACTTTTTTCATTTCCACACTCGTATGAAATAGGTTTTTTTTAAATAGGTATGCATTTATGATTACATCATATTCCCACTCCTTTTTAGATTTAGAGTACGTATTTTGGAGCAATACACTTTCATAAAATATGAAAATTTGAAACCCATGGATTTTCTTTTGTTCTATGCTTAAAAACCCAACCCTTAGCCTTGGACTTGCAAGTATAATGCTATGAAAATAACAAGAGAAAAAATAACTTTAGCAATATGATTGACAACCTCTTTTCAATTTTTTTTTGATAAAATCAAAACCCATTATAGATGACAATGTCTACTTTCCAAATATGTTTTTTTTAAAATAATTGTACTTATTTATATATTTATTAATTAATTTATGAGGAATTTGGTCCATAAAATTGAAATGTTAGGTATTAGTATTTTTTTAATCTTTATTTTTTTAGTTTTTTCAAACAAATATTTCATCAATCTAGACATCATTCCTTACACGATGAAACACAAAAAGCATTTTGTGATTAGTTTAGCTCAAATTATGTTTTTCGTACATGAGGGGTTTTCAAAAATATCAATTAGGACAAATAAAAAATTATTTAAAAAATTATATATTTAAAAGGTATATAAAAAATATCCTCATAAAACTTTACTATAATACACATTTTTCTTCAAAGGGAATTAGAAACTTATTTTGTTGAGGTCAAATTATGCTTACCATATACATGTGCATGTTATGGCCCTAAAAAATGAATTTTAAAAAGTGATTTGTGTACATGTCCTGTGAGTGTATTAAATCAAAGAATTTGAAACCGAGGATAAAGCAATGCAAATAAACCTAATTCAATATTTGAATAACTACTTCAATGAAGAGTGTGCACAAACAAAGTAAATCAAATCAAATCAAATATAACTCCATAAAGTTCATATTCCTTACTCCATTGTGTGTGATAATGTTGCAAATATTGGTGTCTAGATTGCTCTTCAACATAAGCATAACTTGATTTCTCAAAATTTGTGAAGGGTCTGATAACTTGAATGATGTTGGATTTATAGCTTACACCTAATATCAATCAACAATGGAGGATGATTAGAAGGATCGATGGATGATATTGATTGAGAGGAAGTGATAAATGAGTTAACTATTTGTATGGATGAGATGATTGATTTCAAGGATGAGATGTTTGGTTGCATGGATGAGATGACTAGATGCATGGATGAGATGAAGTGAGAGTGAACTGATGTTGCTTTTTTAGTCAACTCACTAAATTAGGAGATAGAAGAATATTAATAGAAACAATTAAATAAATTTATTTAATTCATGTGCATGAGATGAATACATATTTAGGAAATAAATAAAATAGATTTTACTTATTTTTAGAAGAATTTAAAATAAAAAAGAAAATTAAATAAACTAAATTAATTTATTTAATTTTAGAGGAAACATTAGCATTTAATTATAGTGGATGAGAAGAATGCACAAATTAATTAAATAATAAAAAATATTTAATTAATCTAGATGGAAGCGATTGAGAAATTAATTAAATAATTAAAAATTATTTAATTAAAGTGGTTGGAAGAAAATGATAAATTTATTAAATAATTAAAATTATTTAATTAATGTTGATGGGGGGAAACGATTAATTGATTAAATAATTCAAAATTATTTAATTAATGTGGATAATGTGTTAGCTTAATTAAAAAATTAAAAAATATTTAATTAATATTGATGGGTAAATTGATGAGAAATGATAATTAGTTAGACAAAATGTGTTACTCATTTTTAGGTGTCTATATTTTTCCCCTTTTTGAAACAATGTGTTTTTTACTAGGAAAAACAAGTTTTGAAGGGGCCCTAAAACCCTTTACAATGAAGAGAAGCTGCTAAAAAGACAAAAACATTAAGACCTGCAACCCGCAAAAAACAAAATGCTGACAAAAGATAAAGCCAAAGAACCCGTCAACAACCCTACAACAAAACATCAACATCAAGGCTGAACAACCAAAAAAATTGTGAAACTACAACATTTTGTCAAGAACATTGGACAAGGCCATATTATCAACAATGACCCCCTCGTGCATCTCGACCACATCCTTCAAATCCTTGAACGAAATGGCTGCCCTTTTCTTAGTCTTGCTTCTTATTCTCAGGCAAGGTCCAACCTCCAAATTCTTCTCCACATCAGGGCCATTATCCTTAATCTTCTCCAAATTCATGCGGTTAACTTCATCAATGGCCTTCTCACGATCTCCGAGATCCAGAGACTTTCCAGTCCACTTTATAGCTTTCTCATTTAAAATTGATACTCTTAGCACTAGATTTTGAAAACTGATTACTAACACGAACAACAGTTTGCAAGTCATTGCTAATCTTGCTAATTCTTTCCTCCATATTCACAAACCTCTCCTCATTAATATTTTGAATAACAATTTCCAGAGAGGTTAACCTATCCTCATGACTTTTACCAAGTCTATCAACATCAATAGCAAGTCTATCAAGAACAACATTCATAGTCTTGACCTTACCTTTAATAGACCATTCCTTTTGGTTGTCATGCACTAACGCTACACAGATGTCTTGCCAGTTTTTAAGCTTGAAGTTGAGCTCCTTCACTTCCGTGAAAAGCCACTTCACAAGCAAGAGAAAATTGTGAGTTTCGTCCTCACCATTCTACAGAACAGGTCCATATTAATTTCTTCCCAATTGACTAGTTGCACAACAGGGGAATCAACATTCTCAATAGGTTCCTCCTGAACCCCCTCTCTTCCCTCCAAATCCTCCTTAGTAGGGGAATCCTCAACTTCAATAACCTCCACTTTCACACAGTGCTTATCAGGAATGTCCACCAAGTTAGCCATAATTTCAAGTCGCTTCGCCTTAACATCACTCCCCTTAACCTACTCAACACCAACAAGAGAGTCAAATTCAGCTTGGCTAGGATCAACCACCTTGGAACACACAATACCCTCATTCTCCTTCCCAATATCCTCCATAGGATGCTTGTTACCCTCAAGGCCATCACTCGGGACATCTTTAACAACAGGAACAGGGGAATTATCCACAACTCTTGAATCATCCACAACCTAGTTGACAACACACTTCCCTTTCTTGGGACATTTTTTCTTCCCCTTCTCAATCTTTTTCACTGAAGGCAACACAACTTCCTTCATTTCATTATTAGTTTCATAACACTTAGACCAGGATTTTGAATCCTCGGAATTAGAAACAAACTCACTCTCATCCTCCAACAATTCCTCATAATCAGAGTCTTCTTCCTCAAAATCCCCTTCCCATTCATCCGTCGACTCACGAGTATCATACCCAATATTTTTTCCACCTTTTTTAAGAGTTGGGGTCTTAGGAGTAGCCAGTAACACCTTCATCTTAATGTGATAAAAAATGAGATTCATAAGGCCTTCATGAAGAATAGCCTTCTTAGGGTTCTTCCCATGATCCTCGATACTAGTTTCCATAGATAGAAGGAGGTAAAAAGGAAACAAAACCTGAGAGTTATGGTGGAAGTGATTCAATAACATGAAATGATAGTCATATATAACATAATACCTACCCTCCAGAGTGAAAAATTGCACAATAGCCAGAGCAATGTCCCTCCAAAGCGGCTTAATAGATTTACAAGCATACCCACCACTTCCAATAAACTTAAGCTTCTGCTTCTCTAAGCCTTTAAAGAAATTGGCTAAGGTCATCTTGGCTACAACCTTGTCTTTGTAAAATTTCCTACCCTTGGAAGGAAGACTAGTTACCTTGGTGATGAAGTACTCATTGATGTTGAATTCCACACCCTAGTAGCGAAAAACCCTATTGTTCCACCCACTAACAAAAGCCTCTGTCACCTCAGGGTTAGGACCATGGAGCTTCAACAAATAGGGGTAGACTCCGCCCTTCTGCAGATGCTCCCAAACAGGTTTATTGTTACTAAAATCTTCACAAGAGACAGGTTTATTGCTACTAAACTCTTCACAAGATCTCGACTCCACTCTGCAATGGGCACCTCCCATGGCGGCATGCAACAAACTACACTTAACCAACTCTTTGATCTTCTGCACAGGCAAAGTTAGGGAAAAAAACCACAAGGAAAAGCAAAAAACACACACAAAATGTGTGAACCTGCCAAACCAAGTACTACCATACCTTAGCTCCTAGCCCATAGTCTCACGAACATCTAAAAATCAATAATTATAAGAGCATGCACTGAACTCAACATGCAAAAACCAACCAAGGAAGAAATAAAATAACCTTTCTCCCTTCTTGACTGCTTCCTTGACATGACAACTGGTCATAATTAGATATATTCTAAAGATTATGTGGCAAGGAATCATAAGTATTCCAATTAATTAGATCCATCACTCCTAAATTAGCTAACCCATCAGCCAACGAGTTAGCCTCCCTGAACACGTGAGTAATTCTCACCTCATCAAAAGTATTAATGATCAAAATAGCATCATTAATCAGATGGGATATAGACCAAGATGGCGGGTTACTCTTCAAAAGACACTTTATAATGTTAAGGGAATCCCCTTCTATCCAAAGTTTAGAAACCCCTACTTCTTTAGCTAATAAAAGGCCATGATAGGCGGTTTTTTCCTATGCAAAGTGGTTTGTCTAGATTCCCAAAGGGAGCACCACCGCAGAGACAAACCTACCATTCTCATCATGTAACACTTCCCCACAACTAGCAGGTCCCAGATTCCCCTTAGCAGCACTATCAAAGTTAACTTTGAGCCATCCTTGAGAGGGAGCTTTCCAGCAAACCCCCTCCCTAGAAGCTTTAATCTTCTTCACTAGAATAGAAAGATCACAAGAAAGATTCCACCGGTTCCCCACTAACAAATCATAATTGGAGACAACAACCTTAAGACCCAAAGAAGAGAGCATCGAGAATTAAGAGAGAAAAATTTCCTTGGTGGCTTCACAAATTTTGAAAGCCAACCTAGAAGGAGAAAGTTCCAACTAACGGAAAACATGGTTATTACGTTCCTTCCACACTCCCCAAGCCACATGTGGAAAAATGAGAGACCATAGCATTGAGAGAGCCAAATTTTGAGTAGGATCCACCCATTGAAACCATATTTCCAAGATAGAAGCAAGAAACACCCAAGAAATATCCCACTGCTGAAAAATATGAGCCCACACATCCCAAGTGAAATTGCAACCAACCAAAAGATGATAACAGTCCTCAACAACTTCTTTACATAAGAAACACCTGTTCAACAAAGACATTCCCCTTCTCACTAGATTATTGAGATTCAATATCTTATCTTGACAAAGAAGCTAGAAGAATATATTAATTTTAGGTAAAAGCTTCACATTCCACAGACGACCCCAAAAGGGAGGGGGACCAACCAACCAAGTCTAAAAAGAGAAGGCCGAATAAACTGAGAACTTACTATTAGGAGGAAACCTCCACACCACAAAGTCATCAAGGGAGTCAACAGGAATGTGAATCAGAGAGAGGAACAAAAAAAGAGGTTCCAAATCCCTGTTCACTAAATCAAGTCTAATCCATTTACCCTAGAGAATATAATCAGACACAAAAACACCCCCTTCCCTGATGCAAAAGGATCTGAAAGGGGTCGCCCAAGGTTCATCCTTCAAGGGACCATGAACAATCCACCAATCATCCCAGAACAAGATCCTCCTACCATTCCTGAACACCCAACGTAGACCAGCAACAACAATGGAGTGAGCTTTAAGCATGAATTCCGAAGGGATGACCCCTAAGAGGGAACAAAATTCTCCCTCAACAGATCTCTATACTTATCAACCCCCCTCAGATACTTTGAAGAGTAAATAACAGTCCATTCCTTATCATTCACAAGCAAATTCCACAACTGTTTCGCCATAAGGGAAGAATTAAAGTCTTTTAGCTTACGCAAGTCTAAACCACCTTGGACTTTCGACCTACAAACCTCCTCCCAAGAAAACAAATGTAACCTTTTCTTCTCCTCCACACTAGACCACAAAAACCTTTTTTGGATACCCTCAGTCTTCTCCCAAAATCTTATGGGAATTTGGAACAAGCTTAAAGCATAAACCAATAGATTCTGCAAAGTTGACTTGATTAATTGGATTTTACCAGCTTGGCTGAGAAAGGCACCCTTCCATCCAACAAGTTTTGAATGAAACTTATCGATGATGCCATTCCAAAAGGAAGTCGAGAACCCATTAGAACAAAGAGGTAGCCCTAAATAGGTTGAGGGAAGCTCCCCAATGCCACATTCCAAAATACTAGTAATCCTCAACTAATGATGTTCTAGAGTATTAAGAAAGAAAACAGTACTCTTAAGAAAACTCACCTTCTAACCAAAAGCCGCCTCATACTACTGAAGAATAAGAAGATAGATTTAGCCACAACAACTGAAGCCTCAACAAGAATAATAGTGTCATCAAAAAATTGTTGATGTGAGCAACAAAGCTGATGTGATGAAGGATAAAGGCCTTTGAAGGCCCCGTTAGAAACTGCCTGAAGAAGAAATCTTCCCAAAGACTCCACCATAATGATAAAAAGAAAAGGGGAGATAGGATCCCCTTGCCACAAACCATGAGAACTTTTGAAAAAAGTAGAAGGCGAGCCATTGACCAGCACCAAGAACGAAGGTGAAGAGATTAATTGCCCAACTAGTTGCAGAACCTAGTTCGAGAATCCAAATGCCTTCAGGATATTGCAAAGGAAATGCCAGTTCACTCAATCATAGGCTTTCACCAAATCCACCTTCAAAATAAGCCCAGGTTTCTTGTTAACCTTGAGATAGTGAATTTTCTCATACACCGTGAGCACCAAATCCAAAATCTGCCTACCCGAAACAAAACCATTTTGCTAAGGCGAAATACTCTTAGGAAGGACCCTTTGTAGCCTTGAAGCAAGAACTATAGAAAAAAATTTATAGATAGAGTTACATAAACTGATAGGCTTGAAATAACCAAAATGCTCAGCCCTAGGATTTTTAGGAATTAACACAATAAACGTCGAATTCAATTCCTTAAAAATTTGTCTACAACCAAAGAATTCTTTAGTGGCATTGATAACATCCTTGGCAATAATATCCCAATAAGACTGGAAGAATAACATCAGAAACCCATCCGGCCTGGGAGATTTGTTTCCTTCAAAAGAGAACACAACCCTTTTAATTTCCTCATCAGATGAAATGCCATACAAGCCCCTGTTCTCCTCCTTCATCACCAAATTAGGAATAACATTAAGAAAACCCTGCTATCAAATAGGATCAAGAGGATGATCCTCCAAAAGAAGTTCCTCAAAGAAAGACCGGGCAGTAGATCTAATGTCATCATCCTCTTCAAGAGAGATGTTATTCACAACAATTTTAGATATCCTATTAGAAGATCTATGCTTCAAAGTCATAAGATGGAAGAAGTGAGTGTTTTTATCCCCACTCTGAAGCCAGATAGCTCTAGACCTCTGCTTCCAGAACTCCTCCTCCTTAGCCACAATGTTATGCAAACTGGCCAAAAGGACACTTTCCTCCTAAGAGAAGTGACAAATCATTCCCAGAGGCCTGCATTTGCTATTGCAAGATATCCAGTTTAGCCTTAAGCTCTGATTTCTCCTTAAAAATATTTCAAAAGGAAGATTTATTCCATTGGATGAGGTTCTACTTAACAAAAGCAAGTTTCTTAGCAACTTTATACATGGCTGAGCCATCAACATTAATATTCCACCACTCAGCAATTTTGGATCATAACTTCAGGTGGCTAGTCCACATTTTTTCAAATCTGAATGGAAAGGAGTTTTTACGACCCATTAGCTTAGCATTCAAGGATATGGGAAAATGATCCGATCCGATCTTGGTAAGAGCAGAAAGAGAAAAAGCAACAAATTGCAACCAATTAGGAGAGATTAAGGCCCGATCCAACTTAACTTGAATGAGGGCATCCCCAACATGCCTATTGGACCAGGTATAGGATGCACCACCCAAATCCAAATCCAGTAGCAAATTATCATTGATGAATTTCATAAGATCAGAGCGGTTGTCATTCGCAACTTGGGAGCTCCCAAACTTATCAGAGTCATTATGTGGGGTATTAAAATCCCCCATCACCAACCAATTCTGAAAAGAGAATTGAGATCTAAAGGTATTTAGACTCCCCCAAAAACGCTTTTGAGCACATTTCGAATTAGGAGCATATATATTAGAAAGCAACCAAGAGAACTTATCCCTAGGACAAGAAAAGGAAGTAGCCACATGATTATCAAAAGAAAACAAAGCAAAGCTCAAAACCACCTTAGGATTCCAAAAATTAGCCACCCCACCAGAGGCACCATCAGAATCAAACGCCTAACAACCACAATCCTTAAAAAATCTATTCTTAAAATTTTCAACCTTCTCCACAACCATCTTAGTCTCCTGAATCAAAATGATATCAGGACGGTGATCTCTCACAAGATTTGCAAGAAGATCCTATTTATGAGGATTATTTAATCCTCAAATGTTCATTGAAACAATGTGTTATTTCAAAGACATGATGTTGGTATAATTTTTTTTTATGATGAAATGCACTAGTTGCCCTAGTGGACCAAGGAATGGAGGTTGGTTACTCCTCGAGAGATCGACCAATTTTTTTTTTTGGTCAAGCTCATGATAGGAAAATAAGGTAGGTTTAGTGGAATATATGTGAAAAGTGGGTTTGGATGGTGGAAAAATAGGGAAGGGGTGGGGGGATGAAGAAAATAGATGGGGGATTAGTAGGGGTGAGGAATTAGGGTTTTAGTGGCTCTATATAAACATAAGGGGGTTATTTTATCCTCATTTGCATTCTCTCTATTTCAAAAATCTAGAGCCTTTAGAGCCTCTAGAGTGAGAAGCAATCAACAATATGGTAGGGATTTCAATAGTGAGTCATTGTGTGAAGCATGTGCAGGTCATCAGGAAGGATATTGACTTAATCTCTATGATATTTATCTAATCCTTAGGTCTCTAGGGGTAGGTCTAAGGGCATTAAATGCAGGTAGAGATAGGTTAAAATAAATGCACAACCAAGGAAAAATGATGCATATAAAGCCCACAATTGTGTAATGACACATTTGTCAAGTAATTTGATGCATTTACGTAGAAGGCCACAATATTTCAAGGTTTTATGTATTTGTTATAATGACACATATGGTAGATGGTGTGACACTTCTAGTTATTAGAATATCAAATATGGTTAGGATGACACTATTGGTAGGTAAAGTGATACAATTTTTGTGCAATTATGTAAATAGTTAGTATAATGGTGTAATTGGTATAATTGCACAATTAAAGTCTCAAGTAGCACTTTTTTGTTTAATGAAATTGATCTTAGGGATATTTGTAATAGACAATGTGTGCATGTGTTTTATAGGAGTACCTAGAATCCATTATGTCATGAGAGCAACATCCTATCACTATGTATTTGTTGATGAGGTGGAGCAAGAGTTTCTTGGGGCTGTTGGTTTATGATATATCACATACATGCCTGAGATCAAATCTCATAGGGTGATGATGACATCACTAGTCAATATATGATACACTGAGCATAGTTCATTTGTATTTCTAAATGGTGAGATGAATATCACACTTGAGGATTTTTGAAGGATTCTCAGGATTCCTATTCATACGGAGTGATTCATTTATGAATTAGATAGAGGTGAGGAGAACTTGGAGACTGTCTTTATGACTGGTGAATTAGGTATTAAGGATGGAAAGATGGACTTATGGAAAGATATGTAGAGATTTGATCATCTTCTAGTTGTGTGGAGGATTTCAAAACCCCTCGTGTTCTGGATCGGGCTACTTTGTACAAATGGAAGGATCCGCATGAGTGGCCTCTTGGGGGGTCGATGGAGGATCATTAGGAACTGGCTTGCATTTTGGCTGGTAGGGTTTGCAACTCTCTCCTTGTGAGGGATGTGCCAGCCTAGGGTCTTGACCCGAAAGATAAATTATTTGTTACCTCTAGGTATTAGGTGCTAGATAGATAGATTTATGAGTGTATGGGGGTTCCCTCGTGGAAGAATATTTGGAATAAATTCTCTTGGCCCAAGTGCAATTTATTTTCTTGGATTGTGGTTCATAATAGATGCCTGACCTGGGAGAGTCTCTGGAAGCATGGTTTTTAGGGCCCCTCCATGTGTGTCTTGTGTGTTAATAGTGGTGAGAACTCTCCTCATCTATTTTCTCAATGTCCCTTTGTTAGGGAGCTTTGGCATCTTTGGTGGGATGCTTGGAATCAGCTATGCATGTATGCCTCCTCTTTGGGTGAGTTATAGTCCAAGCTGGGGAATTCTCCTACTAAAACTTCTTGGGAAATTGGTCCTAGCTTGATTATTTGGCATATCTGGTTGGAGCATATTTGTAGGATATTTCTAGATAAGAAGCTTCATGTGCGGCAAGTTTGGATGAGAATTTTGGGGCTCTTTAGGAGACTTTGGCAGCCAAGTGTGATCTTTCAGCCCCTGTGGATCTTGGTGACACTGGTGTGGTTCGATGTTTGGGGCTTCCAAATAGTGTTAAGGATGGTCCTAGGCTGAGTCTAGGTTGGAGTGCTAGAGGAAAATTTTTGAGAGATGGTCATTGGAGGCCACCTCCTCTTGGGGTGTTGAAGATTAATATGGATGGGTCCTCTAGAGGTAATCCTAGTCATGCTGGTGTTGGTGGCATTGGTAGAGATAGTTCTAGAATGGTTGAGTTCTTCTTCTTGGAGTACAGGGGTAAGCACTCTAACAATTTCATGGAGGCTCTGGCTATTCTCTTGGCTTTGGAAAAGGCTTGTACCCTTGGTTGGAAAAGGGTAATTTGTGAATTTGATTCACAGATTGTGATTGACTTCCTGAACAAGCACCAATTAGAGGAGGTGAATTGACAACTGTTTGGGATTGTTAGGAAAATCATCTCTCTAGGAGGAGCCTTGTATTCTATCACCTTTTTCCATATACTGTTGGAGTGGAATAAGGTGGCCGATGGTTTGGCTCAATAGGCGTTTGAGCGGGTGGGAAACTGGAATGTGGATAATTGGAGCTGTCTTCCTGAGAATCTTTCTTAGGAATTGGAGGGTCTGGTCATGGAGGACATGAGATGGGTCTTGGGAGTTGCTTGATGGCTTTGTTGTTGGTTTTTGACCCCTGGTGGGTTAGTTGTACTTTCTAGATTTGTACTAGTTTCTTGAATCAATAAAGTTTTTACCCTCTTTTAATAAAAAAAAACCTAACTATCAAATTTATCTTTTCAAGATTCTCAAGAAAAATTCTCCACTTACACTTTTGAATTTTGTTTTCACCATAAACAATATAATTATAATTATATGTAATATAAATGAAAAATAACTAATAGTTATTTAAATTGTTACATACAAGACTTTTGATAAATTATCTAAAATATCATTTCAAGTGTATAAGAAATCACATTTCCTCCATTCACTTTTTAAAAGAATAATATCAACCATAAATAAATATAATTAGAACCATAACAAGTAGAGAAGAAATAATTAGCCAAAAAAATTGTCATCTAAACTTACATAGTTTATCTTTTACAAATTATCTAAAATATCAATTTTAAATTATTAATAAATCAGATATTATTTTAATTTTCTTGCAATGATCATTTTAGATATGAGACATCTATTTAAATTTTTAAATGTTGCGATGGTTTTCGGAAATGTGAGATATGTTTAAATTGTATCTTTTAATTTTTTGAAAGAGAAAACTCGACAACAATCCAATTTTTTTCTAACATAATTGTTTAAATAATTCAATAATTAAGATATTGCAATTGATATGTGGTACATGAAATAAATATTGTAAAATTTTGATGATTAAGTATGTGTAATTTCCATTTCCATTAGACTTAAAACTTGTAAGAGGCACATAATATTATTCAAAAAAATATTTACTAATATATGTGCACTTCATGTAGCTATCATTTCAAATCCAATTACGAGGGTTGATATGCAACCAAAAAAAATGTAGAGAAGTGGAGATGGATAACTTTTGTCTAGAGCTAGTGCCATCTAGTGGAGAGGATGGAAGATATGATTACGTCTTTCACCAAAATCTTACAAAATATTTCATATGACAATAATTTATCGACTAAGTAAATTAACATGTCTTCCTTTAGACCATTGCTTTCAAACCACCACAAAAAATAATCTCCAACAAATACATACACAACATTGGTTATAAAAAACTAACAATTCTTAATTTTTGTCCAAATTAAAATGTCTCAACAATTGCTAATACGATGTAGATATTATCTAGAATGTTTGCTCATAAATGTAGAATCCTTTAAGCTAAATAGCATTTATCAATTTTTTAACAAAGATGGGAGCACTGGGCAGGAATAGGAGCGGGGGTGGGGATTCAAACTCTGCAGATGAAGGAGATGAAGATGTTGATGATGATGTCGATGATTTCTATTTTTTGTTGGTTCCTCCTCATCCTTTGGCGTAGGGTTTTCTCTTGATTGCGTTTGGGGAGGTCTTTGGGTCTCTTTCAAGCCTCTTTGCTTGGCAGTGTCGGCTTGTTGTGGATGGAGCGTTTTCCTCGCTTGGTGCTGTGGTTTGGTGCCGACTTGCTGTGGTTGGATCTTGTGCCTCACGGGGTGCTGTGGATGTTTTGGGTCCGTTTCTTCCTTTGGTGGCGATTCCTTTTGATGCTGTAGACTCTGCTATCTGGGGATGTTTGTCTTGTGCCTGTGTTTTGCGAGTGCCTGCTGGAGTTCTTCTCTAGACTCTTGGCTCTCCTTCCAGCCTGTGCTGCTTGGTTGGGGCTGGGTGCAGGTTGCCCTGCCTATTTCTTTTGTGGGTGTCGTCCCTACGATGGGTTTGTTGTGGTGATTTCTTTGAGGAAGTATGGATGAAGATCAGGCTTATCTTTGCTCCTACTCGGCGTAGTAGGAGGGCTTGGGGACTCATCATGTCAACTTGCTCTTCTTCCTGCTTCATCTTGGTCATTCCACGCTCCTGCTTGTAGTGTGTTTAGTGCCTCTTTTTTGGGGGTTCTCGTTTTTAGTTTGTTCTAGTTCCTTCTTTTCCCCTCTTTGTGGTTTGGTGGTGTTTTCCGTTGGTGGTTTGTGAGGAGTTTTGGCCCCTCTTTGGCTTTGACCAACGTGTCAGGGTTGCTTGGTGTGCTCTCTTGCTGGGCCCTCTCTTTACTTCTTTGCTGTGCGGGAGCCCCTGTTCCTCCTGGGGTTTGGTTGTTCTTCAACATTCTGAGATTGAGATTTTGCGCTTGGTGGTCGTTCGGCCTAAGATTGAGATTCTGCTTTTGGTGGTCATCAGGCCTATGCATTCTGAGATTGAGTTTTTGTTTATTGTTGACCGATGGTGGTGTTCCTTTTGCCTCGTTTGGTGGTTCCTCCAGTGGGTTTGGTTGCTAGAGCTGCTCATCTTGGTTTTGTTGGACTTAGTCAAAGCTAATGCTAGTGTGTTGATGGTTGGGTTTTACTCACTATTTTATCTTTGGTCCCAACTATGTGAGTTCTTTGAGGAGGTTTCTGGTTCATTTGTTTGGAACCTAATGCTTGCATTGCTAAGGGATGTTTTGTCATCCCTTCCTACTGAAACTGCTTTCTGGATTCTTTAGTCGATGTTTCCTATAGAGGGGGAGACGACTCCTATTGAGGTGGAGTGGTGGCTTCTATTGAGGTGGAGCTTTTTTGGCTTGGAGAGTTGTGGTTTTAGTGGCTTGGGATTTTAGCTCATCCCCTCCTATAGAGGGGAGCCCTCTCTTCTAGAGGTGGAGGTTGGGTTGGCTATTCTGGCGTTTTGGTGCTGGTGGAAGGTTGGGTTTAAGGTCCCTGCCAAAACCTTGTTGTGTGGGTTTTTGGTTCCGTCAAAACCAACGTGTTCAAGATTCGTGTAATATCTTGTTTCTTCCTTGGGAAGCCCACTAGCTTTTGGCTAGTTGCTGGCTTGTTGCTTCCCTGTTGTGTTGCTGGTTGACTTTGAATCTATCTTTATGGCAGCTTGTTCGTCTTTGTGTGGGTTTTGGGTCCCCTTAAAACCTGATGGTTTCGGGTCCATTCAAAACTTGTTGTAAATGGTTTCGGGTCCATTCAAAACCTGTTGTAAATGGTTTCGGGTCCATTCAAAACCTGTTTTTCATCTAATCAAAAACATTTATCAATTTTATAGTGGATATTAGATCATATGATGTTAAAGAAAAGAGATATATTTTACTAGTGGTTATGGGTAAAAGTAAATTTGTGTCACACTTTTATAAAGGAAACAATTGACAATGATCTAACTTTTTAATTTGAATTACTAGAAAGTGACATAATGTTTTGAATTTTGAAATGTATATTCTACTACTATATTTTATGTTTGTACTTTTCAGAAAAATTAAAAAATATTTGAATTTATTTTTTAATAACATAGTCACTATAATTTAGTTGTTGATTGTGTATTTATAACTTGAAATTTTAGTGTATGGACTTTTTTTGCATTTTAGAAAATATATTTTTTTAAATAAATATTAAAATTTGTATGCATTGAAAAACATAACTATTTCCATGGAATATCACTTTTTTTTTAAACTATTTATCCAAAATAGAAAAAAAATATCATCTTAACATAATATCTTTTCTTTAGTGCATCATATTTTTTTTCAAATTTTTAAATAAATTTAATATTTTTTTATTGACAAGATAATCAATTTTATATATTTGGTGTTGAAAACTACACTTATCATCTAAAAAGGGTATTTTTATACATTTTCAAAAAATAATATTTACAAGTGTGATTTTTTGAAACATCAAGTTTTGCGAATTATTTTTACTTTTTTTTTGGTAAATTGACACCAAAGTTGTGCAAAATATACATTTAGTGGATACTTAAAATTGGAAAATTTATGGCCCATATCTAACCTTAGCTAGAATGAATCTAGCTAGACTATATGTTTGATCAAAATTTATTTTTAGTTGAAAATGCTTAAATTCACTTGTCCTGATAAATTGATCAAAGGTGTGACATAATTATGTAAGTTTACTCTTATCATGTAAATATTTTATTATCTTGTTCCTATAATTCAATGGATTCTCTTCTATCTATTCTTCAAGATAAATCCTTTGTAGGATGATTACAACCTCATTTTAAAGTAAACATCACAAACCTTAACACACTACACATCCTACCACAAAACTAATCACAACACCCACTCTATTCAAGGAAAAAAAAAACAAATCCTAAAATGTTTATGTAAAATACTAATAAACTAGCTAGTCCCAATAGAAAATGTCATCATATATTAATAAAACATATTGCAAGTTCTCAATTCTAAATGCCAACATCAAATAGTTTCATATTTTCAAATCAAAGTATCAAATATGTCAATCACATAATCAAATAATATTACTCAAAATTGAGTAATTATGGCTCCTAGTATTAGAATGATTTACTAAATAATATATCTCACAAAAGTGTCTAAGATTCCCTAAAATGAAGAATATCTAAAATTTATCTATTCAAGCTATCTCATTTAATATATGATAGTTTGTGGTGACACTATGACACACACACAAATAATTTAGAATTTGATTAACACACTTCTAAAAATCAAGCTAATATTAGTATTAAACATCTGAAAGATTTAAAAATTGTTTACACTCTTGTGAAAGCTAAATATAACAAAAATCTTTGTGTTAGGCCATTGGTATGAACAAAGCTCCTTTGGTCTTACACTATGAAATGAATATAATGATTCTAATACAACCTCTTCTTACTCTTACACCAACTATATGTCCAATTATGAGGAAACCATGGATTAGTTGTTACATCAACAAATTCTTGAAATAATAATGAAATTGTGTTGTTTAAAGAAGCAAGGAGTGCAAATGAAAGTGCTCTCATCACCCCTACACATAAGTTGTCAAAAATTATTGCACAAGTATCAAGGTAATGATGTGAAATACCTCCACAAGATTGGGATACATTGACTGTTGCAACAACAATATCAATTAAGTGTTGTAACAACAATTTTTGTTAGACCCAAAAAAGTAATTACTACAATATACAATTTAAAAAATAATAATAAAATATAATATCAATTTACAAAGAAGAAAATAATAATATCAAACATAGAGAAAGTGGTAGAAGTTAATTTAACGCTCATAATATCACCCTACAATCCAAAAAATAAAAAAATAATAATATGAAAATGCTTAAAAAAAAAATGTTACACATATTATTTGTAAAAGACTATGAGTTTCACGTCGAATGTTTATAAATTCTAATTAGATTGCAAGTTAATCAAGTATTTGTTAGCTTGAAATGTGGACTAAAATGACTACTTAGATTCATTTGCTTCCTATTGCTTGTATGCCATTAACATTTAAGCAAACATCACAAACCTCAACTTCTTACACATATCACCACAACGCTTAAGCACAACACCCATTCTAATTAAGGATTATTTATGACAATCCTAAAATGTTTATGTACGGTACTATTAGACAAGCTAATCACCAATAGAAAATTTTATCAAATATTAAATAAAACATATTAAAGATTATCAAATCAAATTGACATCATACAATATATAAAACATTAATTAATAAACAATAAATCATCAAATAGTCATTGAATGCTGAACAAAAGTATCAAATATGTCAATCACATAGTCAAAAGAGTATTACTAAAAGTGAAGTATGACTACCATATAATAATGTTAAACAATAATATATCTAATAAGAAGGCTATCTATAATTTATCTATTCAAGCTATTACTTTTAGTATTTGATAATTTTTAATCACATTATAACATGAGTAGATAATTTAGAATTTTCTTACACATTTATACAAATTAAAATTTATAATACTAGGAACATGTGAAAGATTTAAAATTTACGTATACTACCATATTCAAACCAAATATAATAAGAATTGTCCTCCTAGATCATTAGTATGAACTAAAATTTCTTTGATTTAACTTATAAAAAAATGTTTATACAACCTATTCTTACTCTACACCAAAATACGTGCCCATTATGAGAGAAGCCTTGACTTAATTATTGTAACAACAAATTTTTAGAAAAAATATTAAATTGTAATATTAGTTCAGTTCCTATGGTGGAGACTGCAAACTTTAAACAGTGATTAATCTGTCTTTTTTATTTTTTATTTTTTATTGAAATAATGGAGGAAAAAAATACAATTAAGTAGTGATTAATCTGTCTTAGATTCAGCCAATCAACTCATTGCAATTTTTTTTCACAGATTTATTTTGGAATAGGCTTATAAACAAGTTGCAAATTTTTTAACAAAAAATTTCATGGAGAGTGCTTTGGCTGCTTGTGATTGGAGCCACAAATGGAGGGCAGGTGCAGTCACAGCTACCCAAGCAGGAGAGTGCACAATTTTCCAAGGATGCTCCTGTACATTGTCAGATGGGTTGAACAGTTGGCGATTAGGGTAGGAGACGTGATCAGACATTTGTAAAACAGTTCAGGTGCGTTATCTATCCTTCCACATTTTGCATACATGCTTGCATCCACGCAGGGACATAAATGAAATGAAATGAAATATTTTAATAACATCCCTGCGGCTACAACAACCTATGGGACCTAGGAACAACACAAGAAAACCAGCAGATGGCCTCCATGCCTCAGAAAGTTTGGTGCTTAATGTTACAGCAACCTCATCCTTTTCTCCTCGCACTATGGGCGGTGGTTGTTCGAATCCTCAGATTTGGGCTTTTCAATTTGGTTTAGGTGGTTCCATGTATGGCATGAATTTTGCTTCATGGGTTCTGGTATTAGTAACCCTGCTTCTGTAGCCAATCCTAGTGGTACGACTCTAACATCAACATTGTCTAGTGGCATGATAATGCCCATAATCAATCTCTCTGGCATATGCCTCTAACATCAACATTGTCCAGTGGCATGATAATGCCCAGAATCAATCTCTCAGGCATAGCTGTGTTTTCTGACTGTTTGTTGGGTGAAAATTATGTAATCAGCTTTTCGATAGATTACACAACTAGGACTTCAGCCACAACTATGTGAGATGTAAATCTCTCCTCTCAGAAAGGGGAGGCGCCCTTCTTACTGCTGACAGAAGCGATAGTAAAACAAACAAGTAATTACAAAATGTACACAATACTTACGAAGTGGGGGGGTTGTGTTACATTCATCCTTCTCTCTTTTTTTAGAGAAGATGTTTACAATGCTTCACTGTTGGAACTTTGGAAGTTCTTAATTCTTAATAACTCTAAACTAACAACGAGCAGTAATGCCAATACCTCTATCTTGTCAGAGCAAAGCGTAGAGATACCAGAAGTAATTAACAATAAAAAAATAAAGTAAAAGGGAAAGCTCACGAAGGCACAAAGTCATTCCATAGCTTTTTCAATGGTGGATCTGTGAAAAGAGTGTCGTTTGTCACGTTAGAAGCACAAAGTCTTCTTAGACGCAACAATTCCTCGAAGAGCATGAACAATTACAAGCACAAAGTCTTGTAGATCATTCAACAATAATATCCAAAAGACAAATGAAAATCTAAATAATGGATGTAACACAAAGTTTACACGAATTACTTAGAGTCCTTTAGATTCCATAAGCTAAACACCACCAAATGAGATCAATTCATAAAAGTATCGAATCCAATGCAAAGTCTGATTGCAATCCTCTTCTTTATTTATCAAATTTCATTCACAAAGTATGAATGCAAAGTTTCACAATTCTACTTCAAAAAGGGCAGCACTTCGTTGCAAAATACTAAAGGATCCACTTTACAATGGAAATCCCTCACATTATATAAAAGAGAGGGAAGAGAAAATCTAGGAAAGTTAGGTGAGTTAATTTAGGAAAATCTCACCTAACTTTGACTAAAGTCAAAATGTAATTTGTTTTCATGAAACTACATCTCGGATATTAGTGTAATTACATTTTGCAAAATGACATTTAAGATGTCAAAAACTATTTACAAGATGCATAAAGGGAAGCATCAAAATGTTCAACATCGGAGATCAAGAATCTTCATGGTTCCTTGCTTTGGGCGCGGAGTCTTCATATTTCTTCTTGGTCTCCTGTATGAATGCATCATCTGGCCCGACTGTCTAATCTATAAGGGTGTGAGCTCTTGTGATCAACCCTCTAGCAAATGAATGGATTTTCTTGCACCCGCGAAGATACATCTTGAGATTATCAAGTGTCAACCGTATATCGCAAATGATATGTATTGAGGCTTTGGGAAAAAATGTCATCCTCAACTTGCTGCATAACGGCTTCTTTGTAGATCTGGGATAGTTCACTGGATCCGAAGATGTCACCTTTAGGATCACTTGATGAAATATGGAGAGAAACTGCAAGGATGGTGAATCAATAGACGTTAGCAGAAAAAGTAGCATTGGCAAGCGTGAAGCGAGAAACGATGTTGAGCAAGTGTGAAATGAGCAACTAGGCATGGAAAACGATGCGGGAGCGAAGAAACGGGGTCTGGAATGGAAATAGAGCAAGTTTAAAGAGACTAAGATAAAAACTACCAAAAGTGTAAAGGTGCTAAAATTCAGCACCATTGCACAAAAAATGACTAAGTCTAGAAAAAGTGCAAAGGTGCTAAAAATAATGCCATAGTAAAAAATTGGCTAAGTCTGGAAGAAAAGTGCAAAGGTGCTAAAATTCAGCACTGTTGTACAAAAAATGACTAAGTCTGGAAAAAGTGCAAAGGTGCTAAAATTCAGCACCATTGCACAAAAAATGACAAAGTCTGGAAAAAGTGCAAAGGTGCTAAAAATAATGCCATAGTAAAAAATTGGCTAAGTCTGGCAACAATGTGTAAGAGTGCATTTTTTAGCGCCTCTACACATTTTTGGAAAATCACTTTTTATGCAGGGTCGCTGATTTTTGGCGCCCCTGCACTTTCAACACTTAGCCAAAAATTTGGCTGAGTTAGGCAACAATGTGTAAGAGCGCACTTTTTTAGTGCCTCTACACATTTTTGGAAAATCACTTTTTATGCAGGGTTACTGATTTTTGGCGCCCCTGCACTTTCAACACTTAGCCAAAAATTTGGATGAGTTAGACAACAATGTGTAAGAGCGCACTTGTTTAGCGCTTCTACATATTTTTGGAAAATCACTTTTAATGCAGGGTCGTTGATTTTTGGCGCCACTGCACTTTCAACACTTAGCCAAACATTTGGCTAAGTCTGGCAACAATGTGTAAGAGCGCACTTTTTTAGCGCTTCTACACATTTTTGGAAAATCACTTTTTATGCAGGGTCGCTGATTTTTGGCGCCACTGCACTTTCAACACTTAGCCAAAAATTTGGATGAGTTAGAGCGCACTTTTTTGGCACAACTGCATCTTTCACAATTTAACTAAGTATTATCAGTGACACTTCGCGAAGGAGCTCGTTTCGAAGGTCTTCGTGAGGAAAACATAGGGGGATGCTCAAACTGACTGTTTGAGGCTTTGGAACGCATTTCGAGGTGGCTTGAAAATCACCTTGTTTTGCATGCTTGAACTTCACAAACCTAGGAAACAGACAAGTTTCGTAGGGCGTTATTCGTGAATCGAGGGCTGCTAGATTCCATGATAACACTGTTATATAGAATTGGTAATTTAGTTTTACTGGATATTGTGGTTCTCTGCCTATGTGCTTTTACAAAATTTGAGGTTACCAAGGGAAGGACATTTCTCACACCAACACTTGCACCAGTTTCTTTATGGACACCTATACAATCCCCATTACCACCGCCTTCATCGTCTACTTTACAATCAACAGGAAATGCAGAAAGCAGGCCTGAAAACTCAATGGGTAAGACCTCAAAAACCAGATTTTAGGAATTGTTCTCTAAATTTTCACCCTCTGGCTCAATCAGGCAAAGAAAATCGTGTTAACAGGTTCGAGGAGGCCAAATGAAGTATTCGGCCTAGGGAAAAGGTCATGAATCTGATGCCAGGTCACGGGGAATTCAGTGAAGAATCCTGCCTTGTTCTGGTTCGGCATGAAAATCTTCTAAGGACAGAGTCGCCAAGACCCCAGGAGTGTCACGATGATCACAGGTCTTCTGCATTCTTCATTCGGCAAGACGGTTCTATTGTTTTGGTGACCGTGGAGGCTTCTATCGGCATATGTCTTAGCTGTCGGGGTTGCATCTTACCGATCTCAACATGTTTCCCCAACTATGTATATGGTGGTTCATCAGCGGAGCTAGGCGATATCGGCATTATGTCTCAGTGAGGTTTTCTTGTCTCGCCAATTGGAGGAACAGAGTGCATCGTATCGGCATGAGTTCACTTTTGTATCATTGATCGGTGGCGGAAGGATGTGCTCATCGGTGTAGGTTGGGGCGATCGCTGTAAGGTCTTGGCGAGTGACCTTCGGTCTCGCCGATGGGAAAATAATGAAGGATCCTTGTCAGCGTAACGATTGCCTTGTCTCGGCGACTTTGAATGCATGAGGCCTTTCGGTGTAGCAAACGCAGTCTATGTGAGGTCCCCCCGATGGATGGAAGCTACAACGACACACTTGGGACAGGTAGACTCATCGGTGGGAGATACATTATGTCTCAGCAACCCACGAGTAGTTGAGATCTTTCTGAATAACAGGGTGCATTCTATATGATGTCTTTCCGATAGTGGAACGTCACAGTGATGGAAAACGGATGGACTCATCGGCAAGATAAAGCATGGGTCTCGGCGAAATATTTTGCCGAGATGAGGAGGTTATGCCGACACCGAGGGAAAGCAAATGCATCACTAGGCAGGATGGAGGCTATCACCATAAGGTCTGGCCGACAGGAAAAATTTGCCCGACGCAAAAGAGAAAGGGCCCTCGGCACGATTAAGGGTATTCGCCGAGATGTCTCGACGACTATAAGAGGTCTCCTTGAAGCGAGGGGCCTTCGGCATAACATTTTGGAGTTCAGGAGGACCTCTTCCCGACCGGCGGGAGTCTCAGTGAAGGAAAAGAAGAGCTCAGACAGAATGAGGGTGGGGTTGGCAGGATGTCTTGCCGACCAAGCAAGCTTTCTCCGAACTCAAGGTGAACTTTCGGCAAAGCAGGGAGACTTCGATATAGAGTCTTAGCGAATGGAGTATGTCTCGGCGACAAAAGGAGATGCCGATATGGCAGAAAACGCTCGGTATGAAGTCTGACCGACAGGCCAAGGTCCCAACGAAGAAGAGCATCGGCAAAATGACAACCTTGCTAAGATGTCTTCCTGACTCGATAGTGTCTTGCCGAAGGAGCTCGAGCCCAGAGAAGAAAAGAAAGCTTGGGGTAAATGAAATGAGCTCGCCATAAGCTCTCAGTGATAGCTCCATGTTATGCCGATAGCTTCAGAAGGGCATAATCGCATCGGTGAGACACTTCCAGTGTCTCGCTGAGATGCGATTCTGATCAAAGGAGTTTTGACCGATCAAAGAGGCTACGTGGAATTTACTCAACCAATCAGAGAGATTTGAGGGTAAACCATGAGAGTCTAAAGAACGTCAACAGGATAACAAGCGATGTGTATCTGTTGCAAGCTCAGGGCATTCAAGATGCAGCCGAAGTAGCTAAACAGGACACGATGGATCAATGAATGCGGTAGCTGCGAAATATCAGTGGGGTTCTATGAGGGTAGCTCTTCACCGACACACACAGTGGGGACACGCAGGCTTCAACATTAATTTCAATCAAAAAGATCTAAAGATTGATCTTTCTGGGCCCGATATTTTGTAAGCTCTAAGGGGGCCGTCATAGTCTGTATATAAGGCAATTTTTTTCCTTTTTTGTAGGAGTTCGGGTTATGCATTCAAGGGAGTTAGTGATTTTTTTAATCAATCCTTCCTCAATTAATGTATGTTTCTGTAACTCAACTAGAATCTTGAATATAACATAGAGTTTACTTGGGAAGTTTGTGTTCGCGTTTGTATTAATTCTCATTTTTGTATCTTTCCTTTGAACATGCAAGTCTTTAACTGTGTTTTATAATTCTGTATTCATATCTTAGAGCTATAAAATTAATCTTTCCTTCCTAAGATGTGTATGTATATCAAACCTGTTAGGACTAAAGCATTAAATCTGAAAGATGTTGTTCTGAGAATAGCAATCAGGCTTTCAAGTGTATGTTCTTCCTGTGTTCATTTCATGATTTCTCAAACAGTTTGGTGTATCACCCTAGTGTAGTCCTTTAATTTATGTTCTCCTTATCCCTTTCCCTTCAAAGAATCAGTAGTCTAGGTGATACCAAAGGAAGCCGACCTTCTATGGAGGTTCATTTCAATTATAGGTGACCCACAGCCTTGAGATGATCCCATGTTGCTCTAGAAAGCTCAGTTTTACAAACTTTGCACAGGGTGCAATTCTAGGTGACAACAGTTTCTGGCACGCCCGGTGGGACAAAAATTAATTTAAACTGCTGGTTTAGTATGCAACCAGTGAATTTCAGGCTTTATAGAAGTCCTTTGGCATACTTGGCGACTCCACAAAGAAGAAGAACCCCAGAAATCGGTGCCTTCTATAGTTTATGAGAATAGTTCAGACTAGAGGCAGTTCAGGTTCATTTGAATATTTGTAGCTGTCACCACCAAGAAGGAAAGGCAAAGCAGTAGAAAAGAGAGGAACAACAGTTATCTATTCTAGAAGAACTCAATCCACTCCTCCGTCTGTAGGGTCTCATCTTGCTCCACCCACAAATCCGCTTCAGATACCTGCAATGGCCGCTCCAAGGAATCAACCCTTCGTTGCTTTCAATAGAGGGAGTCCCTTGAATCTGGCACAACACAATGATATCCCAATGGCAGCCTTGAAGAGTTTGCCAACTTTCACGGGAGAAGATCAAACTACTCCAATTGAACACATGCGAGATGTGGCTTCGCTATGTGGAGTCCATCACATAACCCAGGAGGACGTAGCGGTGAGATTACTAACTGCTTCACTGAAAGGAAGAGTTGTGCAATGGTATAGAAGCCTACCAGTCAGTTCAATTGTGACATGGGACGAATTTGGAGACAAGTTTCATAAGCAATTTCAAGACAGGTCTGACAACTTGTCTCTATTGGAGCAATTGACCACAATAAAGAGGGCTCCACAAGAGCAGATGAATGACTTCAACTTCAGGTTCCAAAGAACTTGGGATAGAATCCCTACGACGGTGAGACCACCTCTAGAGTATGCATTCCTATACTCTTTGAGAGCTCTGAACAACGATATAGCTATTATGATTCAGTCAATGGGAGCAGTCTCTCTACCAGACGCCTTTGAAATAGCTATCAGAGCTGAAAACAACTTGATACAAGCAGGCAAACTCGCCCCTAGGCCACCAATGCCAATATTCCCAAAAATTCATGCAAACATTCCTTTGCAAATACCTCCCTTCACACTTCTACCAGCTGTACCAACGCTGTCAGCTGCTGTTCCAACCATTGATAGACAAGAGAGTGCTGTTCAGGCTCATCACAGGAGCTACAAGAGATCAAAAGTCTTTTACAGACATTTGGCAACAAGTTGGTGAACTTGGAAAAACAACAGACCTATTCTAGGCCTTATCAACAGCAGAATCAGGCCTCAAGCCAGCCTTTTCAATGTCAACAACAACAATTCCAAGGTAATAGACAAGCTTATCAGGGCAATTATCAATGCACAAGACAAAATGTGAACACAAGACCTTTTCTGGCCTATGCTCCAACACCTGTTAGTGCAGTCAAAGACCTGGTTCCTACTCAAAATAATTTAGCAGCAGATTATGAATGGTGCTACCCTTGCAATCAACTCCACAATCAGGCCACTTGCTCAAATGGACTCATCAATCAGGCACTTATGGTGCAGAATGCCTCAAGCTCACAATAGCATGCACCTAATGAGTCATCTCCACAACACCAAGATCAATTTGCAAATGATGCTACTCTACTCAACTGGCAGGGTGAAGAGTTTTGTGGATTGAATGTGGACAGTTCTCCTATTGCAGCTAATATGAGAGCAAAGAAGAGAGCATTTGAGCTCGATCCTGCAGCCTACAAAGGAAAGGCATTGGCTGTGGAACCATTTGCATCTCGAGTGACTAGTGTTTTGCAAGGAAATCAGCAACTCCCAGTTAAAGAGCAGCCCTGCTTACAAGCTGATCACACTGGCGTAAAGGTACACAATAAAGTAAACCCAGTTGTACCTTTTAACATTCTTGATAGTATGAAAAGGACAAATGTGACGATGTCTATGTGGGATTCATTGGTCATCCCTAGTCAAAAGGATATTCTATGTTCAGTCTTGTCAAATCTTAAGTTATCAGGTGAGTCTGAATCCCCATTAGGTCAAGATAGGACTATTTTGACAAATAATCCTCAAGAAAGCGATAAGCAGTCCAGTAAAGAGGCAGGAAAAGAAGTCAAACCACCCCCTTTCTATGTGTCAGTGATTATTGGTGATAAGTTAGTTCATAACTGTATGGTAGACAGTGGAGCTAGTAGCTCTGTGATGCCAAAGCAGATTGCTGATAAGCTTGGACTAAAATACCAGCCTTTAGAGAAGGGAGTGATCCAATTAGATGGTACTTCGGTTAATACTTTGGGTATTATCAAGGATTTAAGTCTCACCCTCCATGCTTGTCCAAATTTTTCAGTTCCCCAAGACATATGTGTCATAGACCTTCCACCTTTCTTTTCCTTATGCCTATCAAGAGACTTTACAACCAAGATAGGTGGTTATGTGTCAGCTGAATGGTCACATATGCTATTTAGAACAAGATATGGAACCAAGGTCACCATTAAATCTGAGCAGTTGGCCAAGGATCACATTGAGCCATATAACCCAAGTCCCATCAACGCTGCTCCTTCTGCTGCAAATGCAAATTGTGTTGCTTCTACTGACAATGAGCTGACTGTTGCGCAACAACTCCAATCAGAAGCTGTTCCTAATGTGCTGCTGCATGAATGGGCAGTTGAGAATGTTGGACAGTCTTGAGGACCTTATTCAAGATGCTGGTATGGGCAACTATGTCATTCTTGAGCCTAACACAGAGATTCCAAACTTGGAGAAAGATGCGGATCAGTTGTTGCAACCACTAAATGGACTTTGGGAGATGTTCTTTGATGGTTCCAGAAGTAAGAATGGAGCAGGAGTAGGCGCAATGCTTGTATCTCCGCAAGGTGACAAGTACTACTCTGCATTCCGTTTTTCTTTTGCATGCTCCAATAACGCTGCTGAGTATGAAGGCCTTGTTCAAGGTCTAGAATGGGAAAGGAAGAAAGGAATAACCAGCTTGAAAGTCTATGGGGACAGCGAATTAGTTTTTAACCAAGTAAGGCGCCTGAATGTTGCTAAAAATGACACATTAAAGTCTTATAGAAATAGTGTGGAACATGCTTGAGGAATTTGATGCCTTTAATTTAGTGTCTATCCCAAGAAATCAGAACAAACATGCTGATAGGCTTGCAGCCATTGGAGCACAATTTGATATTCCAGGGGATATTAGAAAAGAGAAGGTGCAGCAGTATGTGAAGGT
The DNA here is from genome assembly GCA_007258455.2 of Sequoia sempervirens. Lineage (NCBI taxonomy): Eukaryota > Viridiplantae > Streptophyta > Pinopsida > Cupressales > Cupressaceae > Sequoia > Sequoia sempervirens. The sequence continues at coordinate 19,073 of VDFB02154412.1, read as the reverse complement.
TGTAGTTAGACCATCAATTCCTGACAACAACATTCACTGGCAAGTCTTTGACAGTGATGAACAGATCCTTTCTTTCCTGCTCGAAGAAGATCGGTTCTCCACGGTGAATCAAGCAAAACTCAAGAAGCAATATGGTGATCAAGTCATACAGCTAAAGACAAATAAATTACCCAAAGGCCTTGTTACCTTAGAGTCAATTTTCAGTACTGATGATCAGCTTAAAAAGGGTAAAGCCGGCTTCTAGATCAAACAAGAGCACTATGAAGAGCTGGAGATTTTCAAGGGTAAGCTCCTTAAGATAGGAAAAATTTGTTCACCTAAAGATAAACAAGCTTTTGTTGCTTTATGTCAAGAATTTTATGATGTCTTTGCTTGGGAATATTCGGATTTGAAAGGGTTTGATCCCCACATTGCTCAGCACACAATTGAGTTAGAGCCGGATGCTAAGCCAGTAAGGCAGAAACAAAGGCCCTTGAATCCTAAACTTGAGCCCCTAATGATTAAGGAGATGACTAAACTAGTTGAGGGGGGTATTGTCTTCCCTATCAAGCACACTTCATGGGTTTCTAATCTTGTACCGGTTAGAAAGAAAAGTGGTGAGATAAGGCTCTGTGTAGACTTTAGGGATCTTAACCGATCCTCTCTAAAAGACCACTACCCACTGCCCTCCATGGAATAAATCTTACAAGAAGTTGCTGGCTCAGAAATATTTTCCTTATTGGATGGTTTTTCAAGTTATAATCAAGTACTGGTTAAAGAGGAAGACCAGTTTAAAACTACTTTCACAACTAAGTGGGGCACCATGGCATACAAAAGGATGCCTTTTGGTTTGTCCAATGTTGGTGCCACATTTCAGAGGGCCATGGACATGGCATTTCAAAGTTTGATCAACAAGATTATACTGATTTACCTAGATGATATTACAGTATATTCCAAGTATGCTGATGAACATTTGTTACAACTTAGGAAAGTTTTTGAAAAGTGCAGGGAGTTTGGTATCTCCCTCAATCCAAAGAAGAGTATCTTTGCTGTCCACGAAGGGAAACTATTAGGACACATAGTGTCAAAGCAGGGAATCACTATTGACCCTGAAAGAGTCAGAGCCATACTTGAGTTGCTGCTGCCTAATCACAAGAAGGGTCTACAGAGCTTTCTGGGATAGATCAACTTTATGAGAAGGTTCATCCCAGATGTGGCGAACCTGCTACAACCTCTAACAACCATGTTAAAGAAGAATGCCGTCTTCAGTTGGACAAAGGAGGCAAAGCACAGTTTTGGAGAAATCAAGGAGACGTTAGCATCTGTTTCGACATTGGTAAACCCAAACTTCTCTAAAGACTTTTTTTTATATGCTTTTGGTAGTAGTGGTTCAATCTCTACTATGCTGGTTCAGAAGAACAGTGACAATTTGGAACAACCCATAGCCTTCTTTAGTCAAATACTTGTTGATTATGAAGAAAGGTATACATTTGTTGAAAAGCACGTTCTCTCTATGATTAGAAGTCTGAAGAAGTTCAAACCTTTGCTTTCAAACAATAAGGTTCATATTTTGGTTGCGCACTCAAGTGTGAAGGAATTTCTGTTGAATAAGGATCTGAATGAAAAAAGAGCAGGGTGGATCACTAAGGTCATGGAGTACGATGTAGATATTAAGATCACCAAGCTAGTTAGAGGTAAAGGTCTTTGTGAACAGCTTGCTACAGGGTCAAGCAGTGAAAGTGAACTAGAAAAGGATGCTGTGCTTGCCAATACAAATGAGCCTCAGAATGCTCAAGATGATGTACCCATGGGGATAACTAATTGGGTTCAAAATATGACCTGATTTCTACAAACTGGTCAATGCCCATTAGGTCTGAATAGAGCCAAAAGAAGATACTTTAGACTGCAGTCCATACCATATGTGTTGATGGGCAATGTTCTTTTTAAAAAAGATCTGAATGGTGTCCTGTTAAGATGCATTCACAGTGACCAAATTGAACAAGTGCTTCATGAGTTTCATGATGGAGCTGCAGGAGGTCACTTTGCTCCCAGAACTACTACCTGGAAGGTCATGAGAGCTAGTTACTACTGGCCTAGCTTGTTCAAGGATGTATATTCCTGGTCAAGGAAGTGCATCAAATGTGCTTTGTTTTTAGGAAAGGAAAAGTTGCCTACTATGCCCCTGCATCCAATTCAAGTAGAGCAACCCTTCATGAGATGGGGCATTGATTTTATTGGACCAATAAATCCACCTTCCAGTGCTGGTCACAAATGGGTACTCACAACCACTGACTATTTCACAAGGTGGACAGAAGCGGTTGCATTGAGGGAAGCAAAAGAATCCTTAGTGTTGAACTTCTATGAAGATATAGTCACAAGGTTTGGAGTGCCTGACTCCATCATATCTGATAATGCCCTCTTTGTACCGCGGGTTCAAGGGTAACCGACCGGGCCAAGTACATGGTATTCATTTGAGCACATTCCTTTCTCAAACTATTACCCCAAGGTAATGGCTTAGCCGAAGCATGAATAAGAACCTCATCGTATCTATTAAAACCATAGAGGATAATCAAAGGACTCGCACATCAATTTAAAGAATGCACTTTGGGCGCATGCAGTGACCCCCTAAGAGGTCTATTGGTAACTCGCCATATATGTTGGTCTATGGCAAAGAGGCAAGATTGCTACATTATCCATGGAGCTTCCAAAATTTTGATGATATTGTTCGCTAGTTGTAGATGTTTGAGGAGCAGACCCCATGTCTATGAGGTATTTAGAGCTCACGAAACTCGAGGAATCAAGGGACAGAGCAATGAAAGCTTTGGAGTATCATCAGCTCCAAATGAAAAGAACTTTTGACAAGAAGGCTACAGAAAAGGTTTTCAAGATAGGAGACCTTGTGCTCAAATGGGACATTCTAAAAAGCAGGCCAGGCCATCACACCAAGTTTGACAACATGTGGATGGGCCCATTCCTTGTTAGAGACTGCAAGGAGCACAATGCTTATCAGTTGGCTACAATGGATGGGGAAGTGCTTCCTATCCCAGTCAATGGGATACACCTTAAGCCCTACTTTCAAATCTGATGGGGTTCCCCTTTTGTACATATCTAGTTAGGTGTTATGTTTTCAATAAGTGCTTTGCACTATGGTTCATTTGTTTTCTATTTTGCTCCATCCCCTAAATGTTGTTTTAACGCGGTATTTTTCTCCGTTGTTTTCCCTTGTTTCGTTATTTTTTTGCAAACCAGTTATGGCCCATGGATCTCATGAGGTTGAAGCCATGTGCAAGACTGATATTTTATTTATTTTCTGAGCCTTCTAATGACTCCATTCCCAATGGACAAGACCAGTCACTAGTTCTCATGTTTAGCAGGCAAACATCCCGCAAAGGTCGCCAAAATTGTTGCCTAAATTTTCACCCTCTAGCTCAATCAGGAAAAGAAAATCATGTTAATAGGTTCAAGGAGGCCAAATGAAGTATTCGACCTAGGGAAAAGGTCATGAATCTGATGCTAGGTCACAAGGAATCCAGTGAAGAAGCCTGCCTTGTTCTGGTTCAGCATGAAAATCTTCTAAGGACAGAGTCGCCAAGACCCCAGGAGTGTCACAGCGATCACAGGTCTTCTACATTCTTCATTCAGCAGGATGGTTCTATTGTTTTGGTGACCATGGAGGCTTCTATCGACATATGTCTTAACTGTTACCAATCTCAACATGTCTCCCCGACTATGTATATGGTGGTTCATCGGTGGAGCTAGTGGTATTGGCATTATGTCTCGCTGAGGTTTCTTTGTCTCACCGACCGAGGAACAGAGTGCATCAGACATGAGTTCACTTTGTCTCATCGACGCGCATGGATGTGCTCATCGGTGTAGGTTGGGGCGATCGCCGTAAGGTCTCGGCGAGTGACCTTCGGTCTTGCTGATGGGAAAATAATGAAGGATCCTTGTCGGCGTAACAATTGCCTTGTCTTGGCGACTTTGAATGCATGAGGCCTTTCAGTGTAGCAAACGCAGTCTATGTGAGGTCTTCCCGATGAATGGAAGCCACAGCAACACACTTGGGACAAGTAGACTCATCGGTGGGAGATACATTATGTCTTAGCGACTCGAGAGTGGTTGAGGTCTTTCTGAATAACAAGGTGCATTCTATATGATGTCTTGCCAATAGTGGAACATCACAGTGATGGAAAATGGATGGACTCATTGGAAAGATAAAGCGTGGGTCTCGGTGAAATATTTTTCCAAGATGAGGAGGTTATAATGACACGAAGGGAAAGCGAACGCATCACCGAGCAGGATGGAGGCTATCACCATAAGGTCTAGCCGATAGGAAAAATCTCCCTGACGCAAAAGAGAAAGGGCCCTCAGCATGACTAAGGGCATTCGCCGAGATGTTTCAGTGACTATAAGAGGTCTGCCCGAAGCGAGGGGCCTTTGGCATAACATTTGGAGTTCAGGAGGAGCTCTTCCCAACCGGCGGGAGTCTCAACAACTGAAAAGAAGAGCTCGAACAAAATGAGGGTGGGGTCAGCAAGATGTCTTGCCAACCAAGCAAGCTTTCTCTGAACACAAGGTGAACTTTTGGAAAAGCAGGGATACTTCGATATAGAGTCTCACCGAATGGAGTATGTCTCAAAAACAAAGGGAGATGCCGATATGAAAGAAGACACTCGGTATGAAGTTTGGCCGACAGGCCAAGGTCTCAGTGAAAGAAGAGCATTGGCAAAATGACAGCCTCGCTAAGATGTCTTCCTGACTCGATAGTGTCTTGTCGAAAGAGCTCGAGCCCGGAGGAGAAAAGCAAGCTCGGGGTAAATGAAATGAGCTTGCCATAGGCTCTTAGGGATAGCTCCATGTTATGCTGATAGCTTTAGGAGGTCATAACCGCATTGGTGAGACACGTCCAGTGTCTCACCGAGATGTGATTCTGATCAAAGGAGTTTTGACCAACCAAAGAGGCTGCATGGAATTTACTCAACCAATCAGAGGGATTTGAGGGTTAACCGTGACAGTCTAAAGAACATCAATAGGATAACAAGCGATGTGTATTTGTTGCAAGCTTAGGGCATTCAAGATGTAGCCGAAGTAGCTAAATAGGACATGAGGGATCAATGAATGTGGTAGTTGTGAAATATCAGAGGGCTTCTATGAGGGTAGCTCTTCACTGACACACACAGTGGGGACACGCAGGCTTCAACATTAATTTCAATAAAAAAGATCTAAAGATTGATCTTTCTGGGCTCGATATTTTGTAAGCTCTAGGGGGGCCATCACAGTCTGTATATAAGGGAATTTTTGCCCTTTTTGTAGTTAGTTCGGGTTATGCATTCAAGGGAGTTAGTGATTCTTCTATCAATCCTTCCTCAATTAATGTATGTTTTTGTAACTCAACTAGAATCCTGAATATAACATAGAGCTTACTTTGGAAGTTTGTGTTCACGTTTGTATTAATTCTCATTTCTGTATCTTTCCTTTGAACATGCAAATCTTTAACTATGTTTTATAATTCTGTATTCATATCTTAGAGCTGTGAAATTAATCTTTCCTTCCTGAGATGTGTATGTAGATCAAACCTATTAGGACTAAAGCATTAAATATGAAAGAGGTTGTTCTGAGAATAGCAATCAGGCTTTCAAGTGTATGTCCTTCTTGTGTTCATTTCATGATTTCTCAAATAGTTTGGTGTATCATCCTAGTGTAGTCCTTTAATTTATGTACTCCTTATCCCTTTCCCTTCAAAGAATTAGTAGTCTAGGTGATACCAAAGGAAGCTAGCCTTCTCCAAAGGTTTATTTCAATTATAGGTGACCCACAGCCTTGAGATGATCCCATGTTGCTCTGGAAAGCTTAGTTTTACAAACTTTGCGTAGAGTGCAATTCTAGGTGACAACAACTACAATTTCTTATTCATCCAAGGTACCACCAACACATCTAATACCCATCACAATTTCATTTACTCTTTGCATAAAAGAAGAAATATTTTCATCTTCACCCATCTTCAATTTTTCATACTTGCCTTTCAAACTCTGTAGCTTAGCAACCTTCACATGTACATCTCCTTCATACAAAGTCTCCAGCTTCATCCATTTACCATGAGCTATCTTCAAACCTATCACATTTGTATATCCAAATCCATCAGAGCACTCAACAAAGCTTCCATAGCCCTGATATTATTCTCAACTTCTTTAATCTCGTCAGGAGTGGAAGGACCATTCCAAGCAATAGTATATCTGTTCTTTGTAATCTTCTAGAAGGACCTAAACACCTCAAATGAAATTCCATTATGGATTTCCATAATGAGTAGTTTGTTCCATCGAATCTAGGACTGTCCTTCTTGTATGATGCCATCTTGGATCACCTCAAGCTTTTAAAATTCTTCAGAGGAACCTACTCTAATACCAATTGTTGGAAAAAAAGGACAGACAACTGAGAGGGAGGGTGAATCAGTTTTCACAAAATATTTAACTTTTCAAACTTAATTTAAATTTAATCTCAAATATGATGAATGAACAATAAACTATAAATAATCAACACATCAGAAACACAAATAACACCAAGATTTTTTTACGTGGAAACCCTATTAGGGGAAAAACCATGGTGGATGTTAGTCCACAATATTATACCTTGTTAAAAGTATAAAGAATAATAATGAGAATGCACATGCATTCAGGCACATTGCCTAGAGATTAGTGCTAAAATACAAGAGGGCTCACTGTCCAAGAAAGATTCGGATTAAAACCATCCAAATTGTGAACTGAGAAAATAACATCTGCTAATGCTTGGTTATAGTTCCAGTTAAGCACATAAACACTTCTTCACTATTCTTCACTCTTGTTCACACTCTGCTTCTGCCTTCAAATGATTTAAACAATATTCACACATAGGACTCACACACTTCACACTTGCACACTTCCAAATGATAAAACAATCTCTCTTATATATCTGCAACATGAATTACATCAACAACTTCATTGGTCAAAACAAAATATAAAACATATTTTCAATGTTGGCCCAAATTTACAAGTAAATTTTCAATACAAATCAAACATCGTCGACCAATATTAAGTTGTGACCCAAAACAACATCCTTGAGTGTGTGAAACATTCAAATTTTAATCTCCAAGGATCCACAACATGTTACAACCACCATGTCGGCTAAGAACATGAAAACCTGAATATGCATGAACCACGAGCACACTGATCAACACGGACATGCAACAAAGATAGAGAATTATCTAGAAACATCCATAAGCATATAGGACCATCATAGAAACATCCGCAACAACAAAACTTGCTAGAATCACATCAACTTCACTTAGGAATACTAACTAAGACCACATAAAAACTGTCAGAACACAACTGTTCATAACACGATCAAAACTTCAAGCGAACCTCTGAAACTTCCGGTGGATAAACTAGATACCCTTAACAATAAACCCTTTAGTCCACAATGATTGATCATCAACATACTAAGCAAGTCACCTTCATGACCTTCACTGTTCCACTGGAAACCTATAATTTATTCTTTTAACAATTTTCTCAATATCCTCGACATATACAACCTTCAATACATCAATGCTAGTAGTGTTGACATTAATGAAAACCACATATCAGCAACACAACCACAACATCCAATACTTTGTACTTTATCTTTTTCTCCCTTCTCTGGAAAGCACCCTCACAAAGGCTTTTTGGGTTGGTATGCAATAGGGAGTCATGGATGTTATCACTGAAATCTTCAACTTTTTCTTGGTCGATATGCCAAGTCTATTTCAAGAACTTGGTGTTCATGAAAGTAGTCTTTTTTGGAATGGGTGCACTAGAGTAATATTTTTTGTCAAAGACAACAACATAGCGAGATGAGGCTAATGATGCTTCAATGCCTACACCAAAAGATTCTCTTTCTACCGCCATTCCCTCAAAATTTTCTTGGGTATTGCTAATAACCCGCTCAAATTCACTGCTACTGCACTTTGAAATCTCTAACCCTTGTTTACAATCCACATTTAGAATTTTTTTATGTGAATTGCTTCCTACTTGCTCTTGCTTTGCACAATCTCAAATTGTACTTGAGTTAAATACAAATGAACAATATAATTTGCACTTGAATTACTGCTGGCAAGACCACTCGTGTGAATTAATTGCCTGATTTTTGGGAAATGCCAACTTCTTGATGGAAAGGAGAGAAGGTTTAAATCTCTTCACTAAAATTTTAGGGAATGCAACATCGAGATTTGGGAATTATAGATTTGACAAGATGTTTGCATTAAAAATAGGTGAAAGAATTTTTCCTTTATAAGCTTCTTCAACCTTGGGCTGTAGTTGTTCTATGAATTCCTTAGAATGCTAGATGAATGTGGTGATTTGAGCATCATTCTCAAAGACTTGCTAATTTTTCTCATTATTGGGGATAGCAGGTCTCACCATCACCCATATTACATGTTCATTAACCATAAGGTTTGGCACTAGGTCGAATTGAGAGCCGATTGTAGCCATTTTATTCGTTGCAACATTTTGTGACCTTAGAACTACGTGGATGTTGAAGGCTTAAAATCCTTTGATTAGGTCCCATACTCTATGGTAGTAGGAATGCATTCACATGTTCTTAGCAACTGGGGTGCCTCAAATTTTCTTGTTACTAGCTCCAAATCTTTAAAAAATTAAAGCCTTTTGATTCCCATGCGCTTTGCTAGACTCAATCCATGGACTAAGCCTTCATACTCAGCCTCATTGTTTGTGCAAGGAGATTGGAAATAAAAAGCTCTGAGAGTCGCCACTCCTTCAAGGGACACTAGGTGGATGCCCGCTTCTGAGCTAATTTTGCATCTCACATTGTCAAAATGTAGTGTCCATAGAATTTTTCATCATCAATGCTTTCAGGTCGGGCCTCTTGGATTTTAGTCACTTGGGAGATGACTTGATCCTCATCATAGATTACATAGGTCCCTAGGCTGGTAGCATGGAAATTCCAAAAGGATCACTTTCCATGAATTGATTTAAAAAAACCTCCTCCTCAGGACACCTGTCATCGGTAGCCTCCTCATCCTCCAACATTACCATGTAATAAATTTTGTTCTTGGAAATGGTCCTATGCACAACCTCAAAACTCATTATAGGATCCTCTGCAGTGTGTTTGACATGCAGGGGTTATGACAATATTTTTATCTTTGTACCATGTTTATTCCTTGGGATCAGATGAGACCAATCAAGAGATAGGTACCCTCCGATTTTAGTAGTGAAATCCTAGATAAACACATCCCAAAGATAGGAAGAATATTAGCTACAACCACTATTAGCCATCTTTTCCATATGGTTTACATAGCATTAATAGTTTGTTCCCAAGGTTTCAAATAGGTTTTATGTCTATTTCCTTGAAAATCACAAAGAGGTTGAATGTCCCTAAAGGAAATTTATAAGGGGTTTTTGTCCATGTTTAAAATCACAAGTCATGTCTTTAATTTTTTTTTTTTAAAAGGAATTTTAGAACTTTTAAAAGTTCCTATAAGAGTTATGACTTGGTTAAAATATTTTTACTTGCATTTAAGGCTACATGCATGAGATTTTGGTAAGAAATTTGTTTTGTGAAGTTGAGTTTCAAGAGGATCAACCAACACTTTCTAGGGTTTTTAGTTTGTTTGTTTGAAGGAGTCCAAGGAAACTCATGCCATGGCATGGAAGTAGCAGTTGGTTACTCCAAATCACATCCATGTTGTAGATGAAGTAAAGGGCACGTGGAAGACCTGAGGTAGGGAAAGTCTTTTAGTTTTAGTTCTATTAAATATTTTTCTATGAGGATGCACCCTATTTTACATATAAGACATGATAATGTGCATCTCCTTTTGCTCATGATAGTGATTAGCCTTATATTGAAGTCATGTAATCTTTTTTCTTAAAATGAATATCCTTTTGAATCCCTGTTTGGCATAAAAGTTCTTAGATCAACCACTTTTGTTGGGTTGTAGTCATGATTAAAGAACCTCACTTACAATTGCAATGGGAAAGATCCTAGTAAGGAGGGCCATGAATATGGTAAGGTTTATTATAGGAAGCTTGGCTATAGATTGAAGACACGGTTATATTGACAATAATAGAATCCACCATTGGAGGTTTCAAATTTGTGGAGACCAAATAAAGAGGGAAATAAATAGATAACCTTTAGCTTCTGATTGTATGTTAGGCTATTTGTAATGGACTCTATAATGATACTTTTTACCATTTGGCATCGACATCAAAAGAGTTGTTGTGGGGACTACATTAAAATAGTTGAGCCTGTAGGGTATTAGGAGAAGAGAAGATGCATAAAGGTTTCTAGCAAACAAGACCATGATGGACAAGTGAAGGATGGCAATATAAAAAATTAGAACATGTTACTTCTAGTTCTTGATGAAATATAATAGAATTTTCCCCTCAATTGAGCTTGATTGTTTTAATTCACACGTGGAAAACAACAAGCTATTTCCAATGAAGTTGTAGTGGTTTTTTCTCTCAAACAATTAGTTGATATCTTCTTGCCAATGTCTGGTTTGGGATAATCATCACAGTATTGCCTTTGGAGGGGGCTATGGTTTAGAGAGCCAAGAATTGAAGTAGACACTCATGAGCATGAATGATCCCAAGTTTTATAACTTGGCATGAATTGTCCCATAATCTTGTCAAAGACAAGGGTCATGTCAAACCATGGTCCAATAGTGAGATGATTGCAAATCACATGACACAACTCGTTCACATGTAAAAATTGGGCCTAGAGAGCATGTTGTGGATGATAAGGGTGATAATTTAAGACACATGCACAACTTGTTCTATCTTGTATCTAGTGGGCTGACAACTATTTGAGATGTTATGAATTCTCATCTTCGGGACATAAGGAGTAGTTGGTAATGTTGATGCCAAAAATTGGCAAGGTAACAACCTTTATGGGAACTCAGTTAATGGGGGGACCAATTGCGCTAAACTAAGTAACCTATGGGTTTTTAAAGAAGTTGGATTCTTTTGTAATTGGGATTTTAGAATGGGAAAAGGAAGAAGATCTATAAAAAAATAAAGATCTAACTAAGGCGATGCGCCAAGGGGTAGATATAGGCACGGTAAATCTATCTTTGGGGATTCGATTTAAGGGCTTGATCAGTAATCTGCTATGTTCCAGAATTAATAGAAATCAAAGATAAAGATCTGAATAATTCATCTAATGATATAAAATAATTTTCACACTCATTTACTCAAAAGAGGAGTCAAAGATATGATCTAAACCAACAAGTTTGTATTAAAATCATAGAAGTTGTACAAATGAAAAATTTAGGACAATAATGGCACAATATCAATGTTTTATCAAATAACATAAGAAAAATAGAAAGGCCGAACAATGGCACAGTCTAAAAGTCTCATAAAATAATCTAAAAGCATAAAAAAAGGCATGTTGTCTTTCTCTAATTTTTCAGCATCTTCCAAACTTGATTTCCAAAGCAAGAAGTAGTATATATAGCTATCAATCCCATCGTTTGGCAGGCCAATAACATAAAAGATTCTATATCTTGAGCAATGATGGCTGCAACAATGATTTCCATCAACCATTGTAACATAAAAGATTCGGGTCATAGCATGTAGTCACTCTCCAGCTAGATGCATCCCCTACGAATGAGGTAGTGGTCTAGAAAAATATCATGCAGACAAGTGTCACTTATCTATTCAGGCAATTAGAATACGTGGAAGCATGTCACAACTTGTTGTCTACTCTACCCTTCCCTTCGGTAGAACTCTTGTCGAAAGGACGCGTGGCAGCGAGTTGCAGCCCGTGGTTCATTCCCCCCTTCTTTGATGAAGGCTTGTGTTAGGAAGACATGTGTAAACATTCCTTACTATCGGCATTGACTGTGGGTTCCGCCAAAAAGTGCATGCGAATGAAAGCTACGTGGCACGTGGATGGGGCTCGACGAAGAAGTGAAGGGAAGCATCTATGAATAGCCCATGGTGATGACACATGGAAGCATGGCGAGAGTTGGTAGAAGAGAAAAGGAAGCATTTTGCTGTGAGGAGTGCTTGAGGAACACGTGGTGGCAACCGATAGAGTTTAGCAAAAAGCAGCCCGATTAAGAAGCGGAGGATGACACTTCAAACATATGAGGCACGAGCTGATACTTAGCAAAATAAAACCACCCGAAGGGAGCTCAAGGAATTTTATATTCATAGCTTTTGGCGACTACCAGGGGCATTTGACCTATGGAACAAGGAACCCAAAATTTTCTCTGGCTCACAGACTAGAGTCCCATCCATGGGGCGACAAAGTCAGAGCTTGGAAAGAGCTGCCTGCAGAGGCAGCTAGTTGGCCTCAAATGGTCTTGATATATCACGTAGATTCTCTTGTGCTCCACTCAGGTCGAAAAAATCTTTATAAGGTAGCGTCATAGGTGAACCAACCCTAGACTCAAATTGAAAGAGTAGCAGTGCAATCAAATGAGTGACACCCTCAATATCTGTCACGGTAGGGGGTTGGTTGAAATTCTGGAAAGTGGACCTATCCTGCTACTTCTCTTCAATCTTCACTAAAATTTGCTCTACTGTGGCCAATGACTCATCTACATGGAATAGGGAGGGTAGGCCCATCTGAGTTAGTTGAGAAAATTTCTCCTGCATGCTATCCATAGTCTAGTTCAAAGTGGCTGTGCATGCGTTAGTGTGAAGAATAGCCAAGTGGCAGTGAATGAATTTGTTTTCCATCTTGGCAGTAGCCTTCCAATCCTTGATCCCTACCTTTTCTAATTCTTCATCCGAGACCATGTATAATTTACTTAGCAAACTTTTTGCCTCAGGAACCCTTTCTACAATAAATTGTGGGAACTATTCAATTGCTCCACGAACTTCCCTGCTCAAGCTTGTCGCCTACGTCATAAATTGGAGCGTCGACTGTAGTGTCAGGAAGAAGGCCTCGACCTTTTTCCAGTACAAAACATATAGCTATTGAGTGGCTGGAATGAGGTCTGGCTGGGCAACGGAGACTTGGGGAGCACTCCTTAGAAGGGAAATTTTTGCATCTTTCGAGCTGATACTTTGTGTCAGTTCTACAACCCTTTTTTCTATGACCACAAGCTATCCTTGGATGTTCATCAATTTGCGAGCCATTTTTTCTTGGCCCATATTTTGTTCGCTCATTCTGATTCAAGGGAAGACTTCATCTCCTGGAGTTGCTTTTCCAATTGGGCCCTTTGGTTCTCAAATTCTACATCCTTTTGTTGTATTTGTTACTCAAATTGGGCACGTAGTTTTCCAAAATCCTCACTCTTTTGCTACATATCCTCCTTCGCTAGAGTTAACTAGTTTTGATAGTCTTGGTTCCTTCACCACAATGCATCAACTAGTGTAGGGTCAACGGATTGGAACTTTTCTAGTTCCTCTTGGAGTTTGTTCTGCTCTAACTCTGCTACTTGTTCCTTCTTCGATAAGCATTTAATTTCTGCTTCCATCACCTTTTCCTTTGTTTGCAGGAACTCGACTATATCCTTCACAAGTTTCAACTCCTCTTCTTTCTTCTTTAGTTGGTGACTAGACTTGAGGAAGTCAGTGGTCACCACCTGCTACATTTATTCCATGAGCTCAAATTTGTCCTGTGGCTGGGCTATGCTCAGATCGAGTCCCATGGTGAACATGTTGTAATCATCAGGCTGCATCTCCCCTTGTGATTTGATGGCATTCAGATGCATGGTTGTGAAATGGATTGATTTCTAAGCTTCATTGTAAACAATATACACCTTTGGCTCTGTTGGCTTCTTGTTATCCTTGGCCTTTCGCTTTTGAATTTTGAGAGCCCATGCTTCCTTTGTAACATCACCCTGTGCCATAAATTGGGATGGCGATTGAACTAGCCCACCTGCGAAAGGTGCATTGAGAGGTAGGGTGAAAGAGAATGTGAGAGTAGTGGTTCTAGGAATTTTCCTCTTAGGGAGATCGACTGTAAGTGGGGAGAAATGAGGGACATGCCAAAACCCAGTTTGTGAACCAGCGGGAGGACTCATTGGCTGTTGTGGTAAAAGTGGAGTCATGATGAACTCCACTTGTTGAGCGGACTGGTTGGGCTTGATATAGTAGTAGCAGGAGAGGTATCAATAGCATCCATGCTCATAGAGATAGAGGCAAGAGTAGATTGGGTAGCAACAAACAGTGTAAGGGTCTATGGAGGCATCAAGATAAATGGCCTCATATGGGAGAACTGGGAGAAACCTCCCGTGACCATTGTGGCAGAGGTAGAAAAGGAAGGGCCGACACTTGTAGTGATGGGCACCGCAGAGACAACAGGGAACACTAGAGATTGTGAATTAAGAGAAGAGGAAGTGAATGTTACTTGCTGACTAGATGATTGTAGTTCCTGGCTCACCACAACCTCCTAGCTTGCTACGAGTGCTTGCAAACTTTCCCCAACAATTGTTTCTATGCGTTGCCGTTTGGTAGGCTGGGAGTCCTCCACCTCTACGGTTTCTGACTGTTGCTGAATTGTTCTTGCCCTTGCTGTAGTCTAGATGAGTGTCCGTGAATCTCTCGATATGTTCAACTGCACATTTGAAGTAATCTGGCTAGGCCACTCCGTTGCCTTCCTCTTTTGCTGAGCGAAGGCCGAAAACACTTTTTCTTCTTTCTCCTTTCCTTTGACCACATGCTCTTTGGAATCCTCATCAAAGTCATCATTCTTATTAGTGCTTGTGTTAGAATTTGTGTGCGCCTCATTCCACAATCTATCAAATTCCTCATCCAATGCTACGCTTCCATAAGGGGCCTTGGGTTGTTTGATTTCTTGGCGGTACACCTAGAAATCTTTGATTCATTCCCCGCTCCATCATTTTGTTTTTGATAACTTGTTTCGAAGGTTGACTCCTATTTTGCGCTTCTCATCATACTTTGTTGCGGTGAAGTAGAACGTATTCCATGGTGGTCTACTGTCCTTTGTAGGAATATGAATCAAGTCAATGAAAAGATCATCTAGAACTTTCAACGAGTTCCGCCTCTTTGCCCAGTAAGGCTAGGGACTGTGCGTTACCTTTACATATTTATTTGGAAAGTCATTTTTAGGGTTATAATTCCATTTATCACAAATCATTACGAATCCCAGGTGAGTCATCTTATCTTCCAAAAACTTGTACGTTTGTTTCTTGTTCATGACCGCTATTTTAAAACTTAGCAGGCAAATGAAAAACCCCCTTTTCTTGGCCTTTCCCCCGCAAAAGGTGTAGTCGATGATGGATACTTGCCAAAACATTTCAAGGGCTAGCACCCAATTTGTGACACATGTTGAAAGGTGAAATGGCTCCTCGGTGAAACCGCACATCCAAATGAATGTGAAATCCACTTCAAGAAACCAGTCACATTTGGGAGTGAAGTTTTGCATATACCCTATTTTCTCCTTGGTGAGCCAGTTGATACCATCATCTCCCTTTAAATCTTGCAAAATTGGAGTCAAGAAATAATCTAAAAATGGATAATAATCATAAGTAGAGGAGAGGAGAGGAGTCCATACAAAAACTAACCTCCTTTTTCTAGATCCATAAAAAATAGCCAACTTCACATGCTTCTTGAAGAAATTAGGGTTCTGATGCAAAAACATATGGGCAAGGAAGGAAGGAAACCTGAACCTCCGTTGTGTTTGGTAGTCCCTTATTTTCCATCATCTCATCAACGAGGAATTGTGCAAAATCATACCAAAAATAGGAATGTTTCCTGGGGAAATGAAACCTCAAACCCAACTGAAACTCATGCACATCTTTGTTGGTGTCCAGGTTGCAAACAAATGCCAGCATTGAGAAGGCCTCCTGAATGTCCGTTGGGAAGGCATTGTGTGATGCCAGGATCTTTGGTGGCTTTTTATGATCTTCTTTAGGCCTTTGGGTTTCTTTGTTATAAAATTACAGAGCCTTTTGTCTGGTTCTCCATATTTCTTCCCCATTTTTTGGAGTGAATGGCTCTATCTCTTCCACTCTAGAGCTTTGGTCAAGGATGCACAACATATTCCAGATAGCTCCCAAGCAGATATTAACCTTCAACTCCTAGCCTTCGATGGTGCTAGTGCTTGGGTTGAAATGCTCGATGGCCACATCGACTAGATCTGGGAAATAGTGCACAAATGGGACCATATATTGTGGGAGCTCACTGAACCATAGCTTCTACGCCAATGAATTAGGATTGGTGAATTTATTCATTCTTTTAGAGGTCGCCTCCCTCAAAGACTTAGGGTTCTTGGTGAGAATGGGATCATGAATATTATCCTAGTCCTCCTTGATTAGGCTCTGGTTTCTGTAACTTTTGGGCCTTTCCAGGACTCGTGTATTTACCCATTTTGGCTTATCTAGTATCCCAAGTGAAGTGTATAAAACATCTTCAAAGACATATACGGTTGATGTTGCACACATAGCATCAAACAAGCTCTGTGTTTCCTCTCTCTGCGTCTCTACTTGTGCCTCTACTTGCGAACTTTCTGCCATTTTCCTTTTGCTGGAGACTTTTGCTTACCTCAAATTTTTTGCAATTACCTCGGCTCTGGTTGTGCTCAAAAATTCTTTTTCTCTAGGTAGCATGTTTGAAATTTTTTCACAATGCTAGCCTTTTGAATGCAATACTTAGTTATTTCCTTATTGAGGTGGCCAACAATGCTCACCTTCTAGCATTAAATTTGGCATGTACTGCCAGTCATTTTCTCATGTGAAACAAATTACTTGCCATTTTGAAATGACAATAATTCATAATGACCTTTGGTAATGATGTACTCCGACATGATTTTCTTGGAACTTGAGCTCAAAATTAGAAGGCAGCTTAGGCATTCATATGCTGTGGCAATTAATATCCCAAACAGAATGGTTAAGCCAAATATGCAATAAGTGCTTGGAGAGATATGGGTTTTTCCTTGGAGTTCAAAAAATGCCTGCAACACGACACCTCAACATTCAGACATATGAACTACCGCCGAAGACTTCCACCAACTTATGCTAATTAATTAGCTCTTATTAATCTTAGCACGTAGCAAATCATACCTAGCAAACACAACTGGGTGGGAAATTCGAGCGAGCCTTGGTGCAATTTTCAAGATAGTACTTGATTAACATCATGTTTATGGTATGCAAATTACCATGCTTATCCTAGTCATTTCTATAAATAGGCACTTAGGCAATAGCAAAATCACACTTAGAAATCTTAGCAGAATTAGTAATAGGCAATTGGCTTAGCATTTGGCGTTAGCAGTTGCGTAGAATTTACATAAAGCTTAGACTTAGGTAGTCTACGTGTAGAGCTAGTATTAGATAGTTGCATAGAGCTTGTCGCCATGAATACCCCAATTAGGCTAGTATACAAGAAATCCCAGTTGGCTTTTCTTGGTGAAATTTCAACTAGGCGCCTCAAACGAATGACCAAAAATAAGCATTCTCTAGCCATGATAGCGATAAAGTGGGTTCTGGGGAGGGACTGCATTGACTATGAAGATAAGTATAGAGTTAACACTGATGTGTGCTCTCACTTCGTGGCATCCATGCTCGACATTGTGGTTCCCAAGCCATTGGTTCTTTGTCTAGTGCTCAAAATATTTTTGAAGAAATACCTAGGCAACCTCGAGGAGGTGGTGGCAAACGCTGCATTCAATATAGGATTTCCAATGGCAAGCAACCTCTAGAAATACATTGAAGAAGATGCAGTTGTACCATGGGTGACATTCTTGAGTGGTTTCCACATCTAGCCACAAGAAGAACATTTCCAAAGGGTCACCCATGCATGCCATTTCCTATTTCTCCTATACAACGTGGTGCCCTTTTATGACATCGACTGGTACACCGACTTTAGGAACCTGGTGTTCTCTTTGCCACTTGCCATTGCTCCTATAGATGCTATTGGTCCTGATGTTGCCCTTGCTGATGTAGTGATTCTAGATGCTACCATTGATGCCTCCATTGCTGCTTCTCATGCCCACGACTAAAAATTTCTTTTTGTGCTTTAAGAACTAATACCCGTTAATCCATTTTTGTACATATGATTGGAAAAGGATTTATCATAGATAGATAAAGAACAAACAAAAAGAATATAAATATATACTCTAAAAGCATGGCCTCTGAGCCATTTTTGATAATGTATTTATCAAAGCATATAAATATAATGAAGATATAGCTTATATTATAATTTTGTCTCCTTTTTCTACGAATCTGCAATATGGGTTTGCTTTTCTTTTTCTGCATATGTGTGTTCACTTCAATTCCGTATATGGGTGTCATTCCTCTACTTCATGTGTTGCTTTTATCTCTCTACACTTTGCTATAATGGGTTCCATTTTTTTCTGCTTCCTCACACTGTAGAATTAATTATGTAAAGATCGACTGACAAAAACATGAAAGAAAGATAATTACATTACTCACATATTTACATTGGTAGAATAATTTTGAGGATTAATTGAATAATTTTAGGTCAATTATGTTAACATGAATCCCCAACATCTCTTGCTCCATGGTTTCTAATTCAAACACATTATGTTTTTTGCACTGAATTATTTTGAAAGGGCCTTCCCAGAGACTGTCAAAATTTTTGTGTTGGGATAGCTTCACAACCCTTTCATTAAATTTTAATAGTAGGTCCCCACATTTTAAACCTTGGTCCAAATCTTTCTTGTCAAACCATCGTTTAACCACCTGTTGGCAGTTGGACATAGCTATCAGGGCCTTTTCCCTCTTTTCTTGCATTTCCATCAACTTGGCTAGCCAAACCTTCATGGCATCATTTTTCTCTACCTCGAGAGATTTGAGCAATTACAGTGTTGGAATCTGCATGGAGATGGGAATTAGCGCTTCTTTTCCATATACTATCTCATACGACAAGGTTTTGAGGACTTGATTAGGAGTTATGCAGTCTTCCTAGAGTGCCACTTGGAGGTTTTTATGCCATTCTTGCTGGTGCTCTGAACCAATTCTTTTGATGAGTTAGGATAATTTTTTGTTAGTTGACTCTTCTAGGCTGTTACCCTGTGGGTAGTAGTTTGATGATGTTTTCAAGAATATGCCATGCGTGAGTGCGAATTGACATATCTTAGAACCTAGGAAAGCCTTGGAATTATCAGAGATGATGGTTTTAGGAGGGCCAAAT